>JAREIK010002886.1:82287-182592 GCA_029783825.1 Sapria himalayana | reverse complement strand
TAATCACATTTTAATAAAATTTTAAAATTATTTATTTTCTAAGGTTATACCCTTTGAAAATGAAAATAATAAAAAAATTATTATTTTATTTTTTTTAATTAAACCTATAAACCACTAATGCTACATAGTTAAATCAGTAATCTCTTAAACCTCATAATGCCAAAATACATAAACCATTAAACCACTATATACTACTTATAAATAATAAATCTATTTTTATTTCTATTTATTATAATTTTTAAATATTCATTTTAACTATTTTTAGTTTATTATAATAGAAAATTTTTTACAAATTAATTAGTGTGACATATATATTTTAATTAATTTATTTTTAATCAAAATAAATATATGCTTATAAAAAATAAAATTTAAGATTATAAATTATATCCAGTAATAATTTTACTTTAATTTTGATCAATTTGGGTTTTGTAAATATTTTTTAATTAATATCAATCTATTTATTATAGTTATTAATTTAAATTTTGATCATTATTATATTATCTATCAATAAAATTGTTTAAATTAAATTTAAATGATATATAATTATTAATATTATTATAACTAAATTGTATTCACATTTCAAAAAATTTTAAATATTATTAATTTTCAAAGGTTTAACCTATGAAAATGAGAAAAAATTACAAAGTTTTTTTGTTTATTTTATTGTTTAAATAAAACCTATAAGCCTCTAAATGCCTAAATCATAAATTGCTAACTCCTAAACGACACAACCTCTAAATACTTAAACATTAAACATGTTGTACATTAATAAATATCATAAATCGCAATTTATTATTTTTAAGTATAATTTTAAATTTTTATTTAATTATTTATAAGTTTATTTTTTACAAATATTAATTACAAAATAAATTATTAGTGCAGATGGATATAATTTTAATAATTTTTTTCATCAAAAAATATATATGCTTATAACAATGAGGCAAGATTTTTAAAATAAAAATTATTTTTAGTAAATATCTTATTTGATTTTGAATCATTTTTAAAATTCTACATTATATTTTAATTTATATCATTCTTATTAATACTAGATTATTACTTTATTTATTGATCCATTATGATATATCCCATTAATAAAATTATTTATATTGAGTTTACATATATGTAATTATTAAGATTATTATAAATTAATATTTATTCACATTTAAAAAAATTTAAAATTAATATATTTTCAAAGGTTACACCCTTAAAAATTAAAAAAATTCAAAAAATTAAATTTTTTGTTTTTTTATACTTAAGATATTAACTATAAAACACTAAAGGTCGAAACACTTAAATCACTAAACTTCTAAATCAAAAATACCTAAATACGTAAACCATTAATCCGTTATATCATGAATAATAAATATTAAATCTAAATTTTATTTGTATTCATTATAATTTTAAATATTCATTTTAATTATTTATAGTTTATTATTTTAGAATTATAAATTACAAAATAAATTATGAGTTAAGTAGACAATATAATTTAATATTATTTTTAATAACAAAAATATAAACTTAAAAAAGCAAAACATTAAAAAAAAATTTATTTAGTAATATATTTTACTTTGATTTGATAATTATATTTTGCAAATATTTTTAAATAATACCTATTTTATTAATAAAAGTTTATTAATTTATTTTTTGATCATAATTATAATATCTAGCATATAATTATTTATATGAATTTAATGAATTATAATTATGAAAAGATTATTATAAATAAATATTATATTACATTTGATAAAAATTTAAAAATATTATATTTTCAAAGGATACAATTTTCATAAATTAAAAAAATAATAAAAATAATTCATTGCTATATCATTGTTTAAATAAAACTTATAACCCACTAAATTCCTAACACTTAAACATCTAAACTCCTAAACACAAAGCCCTAATACTTAAACCTTAAACTCGTAAACTTTAAATTAAATTTAAATAATTTTTAAATATTATTACAAAATAATTATGAGTGATACAAATATAATTTAAATATTTATTTTTCATCAAAAAAATATATAAGTTATAAAAAGAAGAAAAACTAAAAAACAAAAATTATTATTAAGTAATAAATTTTACTTGAATTTTTGAATAATTTTAGGTTTTGCATTATATTTTAATTTATCAATCATAATAAATAACATATTAATTTATGTTTTGATATTGATATCATATCTATTAATAAAATTGTTTATATTTTAGTTTATATTATATATAATTATAATGATTATTATTACTAATATTGTATTCCATATTTTAAAAAAATTTTAAAATTATTATATTGTCAAGGTTATATAACCTTTGAAAATGTGAAAAAATATCAAAATTAATTTTTTTGTTAGTTCATTGTTTAAACAAAACATTAAACCACTAAATACCTAAAAACATAATCACTAACTCCTAAACGAAAAAACCTCTAAATACCTAAAATATTAAACAGGTATACATTAATAATATTCATAAATCTCATTTTAATTTTTATTCAGTATAATTTTAAATTTTTATTTTAATTATTTATCAGTTATATTTTTAATTGAATATTAATTACAAAATAAATTATTATTGAATTGATATAATTAAATTGAACTGGTATAACCTAAATAATAAAGAATAATCTCATTTTTTATCATTATAATTTAAATATTCATTTTAATTATTTATTTGCTTATTTTTATATAAATATCATTTAAAAATAAATTATGAGTTAAACAAATATAATTTATATAAATTATTTTTCATCAAAAAAAATAGAGAAACTTATTAAAAGAAAAAAGAATTAAAAACAAAAATTATTATATAGTAATATAATTTGTTTTCTTCTTAATCATTATAGGTTTTGTAATTATATTTTAATTGATATCTATCTATTAATATTGATTATTAATTTATTTTTTGATCATTATTAGAATATTTATCAATCTATTGTTTATATTGAATTTAATATATATATAATATAATGATTATTATAACTAATATTGAATTCACATTTGAAAATAATTTAAAATATTTATATTTTTCAAAGGTTATATCCTTTTAAAATATGAAAAAATAATAAAAATAACTATTTTTTATTTTAATTTTTAATAAACATATAAAGCACTAAATGCATACACAGTTAATTCAGTAAACTTCTAAAGCCTGTAATGCCTAAATACATAAACCATAAACCGCTATATACTACTTATAAATAAGAAATCTAATTTTTATTTCAATTTATTATAATTTTATATATTCATTTTAATTATTTATTATTTATTTTTATATAAGTTTTTATTTACAAAATAAATTTTAGTGCGACAAATTAATTTAAATAATTTAGTTTTAAAAAAAAATTATATACGCGTATAAAAGAAGTAAAAATTTAAAAAATAAAATTTATTATCCAATAATATTTTGTTACTTTAATTTAGAATCAATTTGGGTTTTTAGCTATTTTTTTATTATATCTCTCTTATTTAATAGTTTATTAATTTAATTTTGATCATTATTATAATATCTATCAATAAAATTTTTTATTATGAATTTATATGATATATAATTATTAAAATTATTAATAAATATTGCATTCACATTTCAAATTTTAATATTATTATATTTTCGAACGTTATAACCTATGAAAATGACAAAAAATTATAAAATTATTTTTTATTATTTTATTGTTTAAATAAACCTATAAACCACTAAATGCCTAAACATGAATCGCTAAACACCTATACGACAAACCTCTAAATGTTAAAATTAACTAGTATCCATTAATAATATTATAATCTCATTTAATTTTATTTAGTATATTTTAAATTTTTATTTTATTATTTATCAGTTTATTTTTTATTTAAATATTAATTAGAAATAAATTATTAGTGATACAGCTATAATTTAAATTAACTAGTATACCCTAAATAATAAATACAAAATCTGATTTTTTTTCATTATAATTTTAAATATTCATTTTAATTATTTATTTGTTTATTTTTATATAAATATTAATTAAAAAAATAAAGTATGAGTTAGACAAATATAATTTATGTAAATTATTTTTATATTCAAAAAATTATAGATAAATTTTTTAAATAAAAAAAATTACAAAACAAAAAATATTAGTTAGAAATATATTTGGTTTATTATGAATCATTTAATGTTTGTAATTATATTTTAATTGATATCTATCTTATTAATAATATATTATTAATTTATTTTTTAATCATATTAGATTATTAATCAATAAAATTTTTATATTGAATTTATATGATATATAAATATAATGATTATTATAACTAAATATTGAATTCACTTTAGAAAAAATTTTAAAAATTATTATATTTTCAAAGTTTATAACCTTTGAAAATATCAAAAAATAAAAAAAAATAAATTGTTTGTAATTTTATTTTTTTAATAAAACATATAAACCACTAAATGCATGCCATTAAATAAGTTTACTCCAAAACCCCTTAATACCTAAATACATAACCATTAAAACACTATATAATACATATAATTAATAAATCTATTTATATTTTTATTTATTATAATTTAAATATTCATTTAATTATATATTGTTTGTTTTTATAGAATATTTATTTCAAATTAAAATATGAGTAAGATAATAAATTTAAAAATTTATTTTTAATCAAAAAATATATATACGCTTATAAAAGAAGTATAATTTAAAAATTAAAAATTATTATTCAATAATATAATTTACTTTAATTTTGAATCAATTTGTGTTTTTTAAATATTTTTAATTTATATCTATCTTATTATTAATAGTTTATTAATTTAATTTTTGATCATTATTATAATAGCTATTAATAAAATTTTTTATATTGAATTTATATGATATATGATTATTAATAATATTATAACAAAATATTGTATTCACATTTCATAAAATTTAAAATCTCAAAACCATTAAACTGGTATACATTAATAATAAATCATAAATTTCATTTTAATTTTTATTCAGTATAATTTTAAATTTTTTTTTATTATTTATCAGTTTATTTTTATAAAAATATTAATTACAAAATAAATTATTAGTTACACAAATAAAATTGAAATAATTTATATTTCATCAAAAAAAATATAAGCTTATAAAAATATGCACAATTTTAAAAATAAAAATTTATTTTTTAGTAAATATTTTATTTTGATTTTGTTTCATTTTAAATTTTGCATTTATATTTTAATTTATATCATTCTTTTTCATACTAGTTTATTAATAATTTATTGATCATTATTATAATATCTAATATTAAAATTATTTATATTGAGTTTACATTATATTTAATTATTAAGATTTTTATAACTAAATATTATATTCACATTTAAAAAAATAAAAAAAAATTATATTTTCAAAGGTTATAACCTTCAAAAATTAAAAAAAAACAAAAAATTAAATTTTGTCTTTTTTCATTCTTTAAATAAAAACTATAAATCACTAAAGGCATAAACACTTAAATCATTAAACCCCTAAAGAGCTAAATACCAAAATCATTAAAACTGTATATCCTGAATAATAAATAATAAATATTTTTTTATTTGTATTCATTATAATTTTAAATATTCATTTTAATTAATTTTTAGTTTATTTTTATAGAATTATAAATTACAAAATATATTATGAGGAAGAAAATCTAATTTAAATAATATACTTTTAAGAACAAAAAATATAACTATGTAAAAGAAGCAAAACATCAAAAACATTATTATTTAGTAATTTATTTTACTTTGATTTTGAATAAATTTAGGTATTTCAAATATATTTTAAATATATCTATCTTATTTATAATAGTTTATTAATTTATTTTTTGATCATTAATATAATATCTATCAATAAATTGTTTATATCGAATTTATATGATATATAATTATTAATATTATCAAAACTAAATATAGTATTCACATTTCAAAAAAATTTATAAATTATTATATTTTCAAAGGTTATAACCTTGAAAAATGAGAAAAAATAACAAAAAATAAATTATTTGTTATATCATTATTTAAATAAAACTTATAAACCATTAAATACCTAAACACATAAATCTCTAAACTCCTAAACCCCGAAGCGCCTAAATACTTAAACCTTTAAACTCAGTAAACCTTAAATATAATTTAAATAATTTATTGAAATATTAATTACAAAATAAAATATGTGTGATACAAATATAATTTAATAATTTATGTTTTATCAAAAAAAATATAATCTAATTAAATGAGGCAAAAACTAAAAACAAAATTATTATTTAGTAAATAAATTTACTTTGATTTTTAATCATTTTAGTTTTGTAATTAAATTTAATTTATATCTATCATATTAATAATAGTTTATTAATTTATTTTTTGATAATTGATATAATATCTATCAATAAAATTGTTTATATTTAGTTTATATTATATATTGTTATAAAATTATTATTACTAAATATTGTATTCACATTTATTAAAAAATTTTAAATTATTATATTTTCAAAGGTTATAATCTTTGAAAATTTGAAAAAATATCGAATATAATTTATTTGTTATTTCATTGTTTAAATAAAACATATAAACCTCTAAATGCCTAAATACTTAAATGAATAACTTCTAACTCTCGAAAACCCTAAATAGATAATTTTTTTAATCAGTTATATACTAAATAATAAACAATAAATCTCATTTTTATTTTTTCATTATAATTTTAAATATTCATTTTAATTATTTATTGTTTATTTTATATAAATATTAATTACAAAATAAATTATGAGTGAGGACAAATATAATTTAAATAAATTATTTTTTATGAAAAAAAAATAAGATTATAAAAATAAATAAAATTTCAAAAATTTAAAATTTTTTTTAGTAATATAATTTACTTTGATTTTGAATTATTTTGGTTTCTACAAATATATTTTAATTAATATCTATCTTATTAAAAATAGTTTATTATTTTTTTTTAATCATTATAATAATATATATTAATAAATTTTTTTATATTGAATCTACAACAAATATAATTTTTAAGATTATTATAAATTAGTTTGTATTCATATTTAATAACCATTAAAAAATTATTATATTTTTAAAGGTTATAACATTTGAAAATCACGAAAATTCATAAAAATAAAATTTTTGTTATTTCTTTGATTAAATAAAAACTATAAACACCTAAATGTGTAAACATTTAAATCAATAAACTCATTAACCCCAAAACCAGAAAAAACTTAAACAATTAAATAGTTATACCCTAAATAATAAATCATAAATCTCATTTTTATTAGTATTCATTATAATTTTAATTATACATTTTAATTATTAGTCTTATATCTTACTTTGATTTTGAATAAATTTATATTTTGAAAATATATTTAAAAAATATCAATCTTATTAATAATAGTTTATTAATTTATTTTTTTCTCATTAATATAATATCTATCAATATAATTGTTTATATTCAATTAATATGATATATAATTATTAAGATTATCATAACTAAATATAGTATTCAATATATAAAAAAAATTTAAAAATTGTTATATTTTCAAAGGTTATAACCATCAAAAATAAGAAAAAATAAAAAAAATAAATTTTTTGATATATCATTGTTTAAATAAAACTTATAAACCATTAAATGCCTAAATACATAAATCTCTAAACTCCTACACCCCGAAGGCCACTAAATACCTAAACCATTAAACTCGTGAACCTTAAATATAATTAAATAATTTATAGAAATATTAATTACAAAATAAATTATGAGTGAAATATAATTTAAATAATATATTTTTCAACAAAAAAAATATAAGCTTATAAAATGATGCAAAAATTAAAAAAAAATTTATTATTTACTAATAAATTTTACTTTGATTTTGAATCATTTTAGGTTTATTAATTATATTTTAATTTATATCTAAAATATTAATAATAGTTTATTAATTTATTTTTTGATAATTGATATAATATTATCAATAAAATTGTTTATATTTAGTTTATATTATAGATAGTTTTAATAATTATTATTACTAAATTTTGTATTCATATTTTTAAAAAATTTTAAAATTATTATATTTTCGAATGTTATGACATTTGAAAAATAAAAATATCAAAATAAATTTTTTGTTATTTCATTGTTTAAATAAAAGCTATAAACCATTAAATGCCTAAATACTAAAATCAATAACTTCTAAATCTCGAAAACTCTAAATAGATAAATTTTTTAAATAGGTATAACCTAAATAATAAATAATAATCTAATTATTATTTTTTTCATTATAATTTTAAATATTCATTTAATTATTTATTTGTTTATTTTTATATAAATATTAATTACAAAATAAATTATAAGTTAGACAAATATAATATATATAAATTATTTTTCAACAAAAAAATATAGATAAACTTATTAAAAGAAGACAAAAATTAAAAACAAAAAATTATTATATAGTAATATATTTTACTTTGTTTGAGAATCATTTTAGGTTTTGTAATTATATTTTAATTGATATTTAATTTATTAATAATAGATTATTAATATATTTTTGATCATTATTAGAATATTATCAATAAAAATATTTATATTTAATTTATATGATATATAAATTTAATAATTATTATAACTAAATATTTATCAATAATCCTATAAAAAATTCATTATAATTTATAAAATAAATTATGAGTTAAAAATATTATTTATAAAAATTATTTTTCATCAAAAAATTGATAAGCTTTTAAAAAGAATAAAAATTTAAAAACAAATAAGTATTATTAGTGATATATTTTGCTTTGATTTTGAATCATTTTATGTTTGATATTATATTTTAAGTAATATCAATGTTATTCATAAAAGATTTTAAATTTAATTTTTGATAATTATTAGAATATCTATGAATAAAATTGTTTATATTGAATTTATATGATATATAATTATTATGATTATTATAAATAAATATTGTATTCACTTTTGAAACAAATTTAAAAATTATTATATTTTCAAATGTTATAATCTTAAAAAATGAGAAAAAATAATAAAAAAATATTTTGTTATTTTATTTTTTAAATAAAACTTATAAACCAATAAATGCTTACTTACTTAAATTAGTAAGCACATAAACCCCTAAATACAGAAACATTTTAACATCTATATACTACTTAATAAATAATAAATCTGATTTTTATTTCTATTTATTATAATTTTAAATATTCATTTTAAATATTTATAGTTTAATTTTTTAGAAAAATTAATTACAAAATAAATTTCAAGTGAGATAGTTATTATTTAAAAATATTTATTATTATTCAAAAAAATATAAGCTTATAAAAAGAAGGAAAAATTTAAAAATTAAATATTATTATTTAGTAATATATTTTCATTTGATTTTGAATCATTTTGTGTTATGTAAATATATTTTAATTAATATTTATATTATTAATAATAGTTAATTAATTTAATTTTTTATCATTATTATAATATCTATCATTAAAATTTTTTATATAGAATTTATATGATATATAATTAGTAAGATTAATATAATTATACAAGTATTCACATTTCAATAAATTTTAAAAATTATTTTATTTTTAAAGGTTATAACCTTTGAAAATCAGAAAAAATCTAAAATTTTTTTTTATTATATAAATAAAACCTATAAACCACTAAATACCTAAAAAACTAAATTGATAAACTCCTAAACGACAAAACTCCTGAATAATCAAACCATTAAACAAGTATACCACATATAATAAATCATAAATCTATTTTAATTTGTATTCATTATAATTTTAAATATTCATTTTAATTATTTATTAGTTTATTTTGTATAGAAAAATTAATTACAAAATAAATAATGAGCGAGACAACTATAATTTTAATAATATATTTTTAAACAAAAAAATATATATGCTTATAAAAAGAAGTAAAATATTTAAAAACAAAAATTATTATTTAGCAAAATATTTACTTTGATTTTGAATCATTATATATAGGTTTTGCAATTATATTTTAATTACTATCAATCTTATTAAGAATAGTTTATTAATTTATTATTTGATCAATTTTATAATATCTAACAATAAAATTACTTATATTGAATTTAAATGTCTTATAATTATTATGATTATTATAACTAAATGTTATATTTACATTTGAAAAAAATTAAAAAATTATTATATTTTCAAAGGTTATGACCTTCAAAAATGATAAAAAATCACAGAAATAATTTTTTTATTATTTTATTATTTAAATAAAACTTATAAACCACTAAATTCCAAAACATTTATATCTCTAGACTTCTAAACCCCAAAACCCTCTAAATACTTATAGCATTAAACCTATATAACCTAAATAATAAATAATAAATCTCATTTTTATTTGTATTCATTATAATTTTAAATATTCATTTTAATTATTTTTTAGTTTATTTTTATAGAAATATTAATTACAAAATATATAATGAGTGAGGCATATATAATTAAAAAAAATTATATTTTATGAAAAGAAATATAAGCTTATAAAAATAAACAAAATTTCAAAAATTTAAAATTTTATTTAGTGATATAATTTACTTTGATTTTGAAATATTTTGGGTTCTGCAAATATATTTAATTAATATCTATCTTATTAATAAAAGTGTATTAATTTATTTTTTGATCATCAAATTAATATATATTAATAAAATTTTTTATACTAAATTTACATCAAATATAATTATTAATATTATTATAACTAAGTATTGTATTCATATTTTAGAACTATTAAAAAATTATTATATTTTCAAAGGTTATAACCTTTGAAAATCACGAAAATTCATTAAAATAAATTTTTTGTTATTTCATTGATTAAATAAAACCTATAAACACCTAAATGTTCAAACATATAAATCAATAAACTCTTTAACCCCATAATCACATAAAACATAAACCATTAAATAGGTATACCCTAAATAATAAATCATATATCTCATTTTTATTAGTATTCATTATAATTTTAAATATTCATTTTATTTATTTATCAATTTATTTTTATAGAAATATTAGTTACAAAATAAATTATTAGTGAGACAGATATAATTTAAATAATTTATTTTTCATCAAAAAATATATATGCTCATTAAATGAGCCAAAATATTTAAAATCAAAAATTATTATTTAGTAATATATCTTATTTTGATTGCGAATCATTTTAGATTCTAGAATTATATTTTAATTTATATCATTCTTATTAATACTAGTTTATTAATTTATTTATTGATCATTATTTTAATATCTATTAATAAAATTATTTATATTTAGTTTACATTATATATAATTATTAAGATTATTATAACTAAATATTATATTCACATTTAAAAAAATTAAAAATTATTATATTTTCTAAGGTTACAACCTTCAAAAATTAAAAAAATTCAAAAAAATTAAATTTTTTGTTTTTAATTCTTTATATAATAACTATAAATCACTAAAGGTCTAAACACTTAAATCACTAAACTCCTAAACCCAAAAACACCTAAATACTTAAACCATTAATCAAGTATATCCTGAATAATAAATAATAAATCTTAATTTTATTTGTATTTATTATAATTTTAAATAATTATTTTAATTATTTATTAGTTTATTATTATAGAATTATAAATTATAAAATAAATTATGTGTAAGATAAATTAATTTAAATAATTTATTTATAAAAACAAAATTTTAAAGTTATAAAAAATGCAAAACATTAAAAAAATTATTATTAAGTAATATATTTTACTTTGATTTTGAATAAATTTAGATTTTGCAAATATATTTTAAATAATATCTATCTTGTTAATAATAGTTTATTAAATTTTTTTTGATCATTATTATAATATCTAGCAATGTATTTATTTATATTGAATTTAAATGACTTATAATTATTAAGATTATTATAACTAAATATTATATTTACATTTGAAAAAAATTTAAAAATTATTATATTTTCAAAGGTTATAAACTTGAAAAATTAATAAAATAATAAAAATAAATTTTTTGCTATATCATTGTTTAAATAAAACTCATAAACCACTAAATGCCTAAACACTTAAACCTCTAAACTCATAAATATAAAAGCCCGTAATTAGTTAAATGTTTAAACTCGTAAACCTTAAATATAATTTAAATAATTTATTAAAATATTAATTACAAAATAAATTATGAGTGATACAAATATAATTTAAATAATTTATTTTTCAATAAAAAAATATAAGCTTATAAAAAGAAGCAAAAACTAAAAAAAATTTTTATTTAGTAATAAATTTTACTTGGATTTTGAATATTTTTAGGTTTTGTAATTATATTTTAATTTCTATCTCTCATATTAATAATAGCATATTAATTTATTTTTTAATAATTGATATCATATTTATCAATAAAATTGTTTATATTTAGTTTATATTATATATAATTATAATGATTATTATTACTATATATTGTATTCACATTTTTAAAAAAATTTAAAATTATTACATTTTCAAAGGTTATACCATTGAAAATGTGAAAAAATATAAAAATAATTTTTTAGTTATTTCTTTGTTTAAATAAATCGTATAAACCACTAAATGCCAACAAACATAAATTGCTAAAGTCATAAACAAAAAAACCTTTAAATACTTAAAATATTAAAATAGTATATATTAATAATAATTCATAAATCTCATTTTAATTTTTATTTTAATTATTTATCAATTTATTTTAGAGAAATAACAATTACAAAATAAATTATTAGTGAGACAGATCTAATTTAAATTAGACTGGTATACCCAAAATAATAAAGAATAAATCTTAAAATTATTTTTTTAATTATAATTTTAAATATTCATTTTAATTATTTATTTGTTTATTTTTATATAAATATTAATTAAAAAATAAATTATGAGTTAGACAAATATAATTTATATAAATTAATTTTTATGAAAAAAATATGGTTAAACTTTTTAAAAGAAAAAAAATTTTCAATATAACAAATTATTATATAGTAATATATTTTGATTTCTTCTGAATCATTTTAGGTTTTTTTATTATATTTTAATTGATATTTATCTTATTAATAATAGATTATTAATTTATTTTTTTATCAAATTTAGTATATGTATCAATAATATTGTTTATATTGATTTTATATGATATATATATAATTAATGATTATAATAACTAAATATTGAATTCACATTTGAAAAAATTTAAAAATTATTATATTTTCAAATGTTATAACCTTTTAAAATATCAAAAAATAATAAAAATAAATATTTTGTTATTTTAATTTTTAAATAAACCCTATACAAAACTAAATGCTTACACTTAAAAATTAGTAAACTCCTAAGGCCCGTAATGCCTGAATACATAAACCATTAAACTGCTATATACTACTTAATAATTAAGAAATATAAATTTTATTTCAGTTTATTATTATTTTAAAAATTCATTTTAATTATTTATAAGTTTATTTTATGGAAATATTTATTACTAAATAAATTATGAGTGAGACAAATATAAATTAAATAATTTATTTTTAATAAAAAAATATATACGCTTATAAAAGAAGTAAAATTTTAAAAATTAAAAATTTTAATCCAGTAATATATTTCACTTTAATTTTGAATCAATTTGAGTTTTGTAAATATTTTTTAATTAATATCTATCTTATTATTAATAGTTTAGTATTAAATTTTTGATCATTTTTATAATACCTATCAATAAAATTGTTTATATTGAATTTATATGATATAGAATTATTAAAATTATTATAACTAAATATTGTATTGAAATTTCAAAAACTTTTAATATTATTATATTTTCAAAGGTTATAACCTATGAAAATTACAAAAAATAAAAAATTTTTTTTTGGTTAATTTATTGTTTAAATAAAACCTATAAACCATGAAATGCTTAAAACCATAAAACCCTAAACTCCTAAACGAAAAAACTTCTAAATACTTAAACTATTAAACTGGTATACATTAATAATAAATCATAAATCTCATTTTAATTTTTATTAAGAGTAATTTTAAATTTTTATTTTAATTATATATCAGTTTATTTTTATAGAAATATTAATTTCAATATAAATTATTAGTGAGAAAGATCTATTTTAAATAATTTATTTTTTTTCAAAAAAAAATATATGTGCTTATAAAAAGATCAAACATTTTAAAAACAAAAATTTATTAATTTGTAATATATTTTATTTTAATTTTGAATCATTTTAGTTTTTGCAATTATATTTTAATTTATATCATTCTTATTAATAATAGTTTATTAATTTTTTATTGATCATTATTATAATATCTATTAATACAATTATTCATATTGAGTTTACATTATATATAATTATTAAAAATATTATAACTATATATTATATTAACATTTAAAAAAAATTAAAAATTATTATTTTTTCAAAGGTTATAACCTTGAAAATTTTAAAAAAATCAAAAAATTTAATTTTTTATTTTTTCATTCTTTAAATAAAAATGATAAATCACTAAAGTCCTAAAGACTTAAATCACTAAAGCCCAAAACACCTAAATACTTAAACCATTAAACTAGTATATTTTGAATAATAAATAATAAATCTCAATTTTATTGGTATTCATTCTAATTTTAAATTTTCATTTTATTTATTTATTAATTTATTTTTATAGAATTATAAATTAAAAATAAATAATGTGGAAGGAAAATATAATTTAAATAATTAACTTTTAATAACAAAAAATAAAAACTTATAAAAAGAAGCAAAACATCAAAAAAATTTTTATTTAGTATTATATTTACTTTGATTTTGAATAAATTTATGTTTTTCAAATATAGTTTAAAAAATATCTATCTTATTAATAATAGTTTATTAATTTATTTTTTTAGCATTAATATAATATCTATCAATATAATTGTTTATATTGAATTAACATGATATATTTTTATTAAGATTATCATAAATAAATATAGTATTCACTTATAAAAAAAATTTTAAATTTGTTGTATTTTCAAAGGTTATAACCTTCAAAAATAGGAAAAAATAACAAAAATAAATTTTTTGATATATCATTGTTTAAATAAAACTTATAAACCATTAAATGCCTAAACACATAAATCTCTAAACTCCTAAACCCCGAAGCCCCAAAATACCTAAACCTTTAAACACGTAAACCTTAAATATAATTTAAATAATTTATAGAAATATTAATTACAAAATAAATTATGAGTGACAAATATAATTTAAATAATATATTTTTCATCAAAAAAATATATAAGCTTATAAAATGATGCAAAAATTAAAAAAAAATTATTATTTAGTAATAAATATTACTTGGATTTTGAATCATTTTAGGTTTTTTAATTATAATTTAATTTATATCTATCATATTAATAATAGTTTATTAATTTATTTTTTAATAATTGATATAATATTTATCAATAAAATTGTTTATATTTATTTTATATTATACATTGTTATAATAATTATTATAACTAAATATTATATTAACATTTTTAAAAAATTTTAAAATTATTATATTTTCAAATGTTATGACATTTGAAAATTTGGAAAAATATCAAAAATAAATTTTTTGTTATTACATTGTTTAGATAAAAGCTATAAACCATTAAATGCCTAAATACTTAAATGAATAACTTCTAAATCTCGAAAACTCTAAATAGATAAATTTTTAAATAGGTATATCCTAAATAATAAATAATAAATAATAAATCTCATTTTTTTTTCATTATAATTGTAAATATTCATTTTAATTATTTATTTGTTTATTTTTATATAAATATTAATTACAAAAAAAATTATAAGTTACACAAATATAACTTATATAAATTATTTTCCAACAAAAAAATATAGATAAACGTATTAAAAGAAGAAAAAAATTAAAAACAACAAATTATTATATAGTAATATATTTTACTTTTTTTCTGAATCATTTTATTTTTTGTAATTATATTTTAATTGATATCTACCTTATTAATAATAGATTATTAATTTATTTTTTGATCATTATTAGAATATTTATCAAAAAAAATATTTATATGATATATAGATTTAATAATTATTATAACTAAATATTCTATTCACTCTAAACATGTGAAAAAACATAAAAAATATATATATTTTTTTTTATTTCATTGTTTAAATAAAACCTATAAATCACTAAATGCCTAAACACTTAAATCACTATACTACAAAATCCTGATACCCCTATTTAGATAATCGTTTAAACAGGTATACCCTAAATAATAATTAATAAATCTCATTTTTATTTGTTTTCAATATAATTTAAAAAATTCATTTTGATTGTTAAGTTTTTTATTTATATATATATATTAATTATAAAATAAATTATTAGTTAAAAAAATAATTTATAAAAATTATTTTTCGTCACAAAATAGATAGGGTTATAAAAAGTATAAAAATTTAAAAACAAATTATATTAAGTAATATATTTTTCTTTGCTTTTGAATCATTTTAGGTTTTGATATTATATTTTAAGTAATATCAATTTTATTCATAATAGATATATTATTTATTTTTTGAATATTATTAGAATATCTATCAATAAAATTATTTATATTGAATTAATATGATATATAATTATTATGATTATTATAAATAAATATTTATTCAATTTTTGAAAAAAATTTAATAATTATAATATTTTCAAAGGTTATAACCTTTCAAAATATCAAAAAATAAAAATAATTTTTTTTTAATAAAACCTATAAACCACTAAATGCATACAAAGTTAAATCAGTAAACTCCTAAACCCCGTAATGCATAAATACATAAACCATTAAACTGCTATATACTACTTAATAATTAATAAATCTAATTTTTATTTCTTTTTATTATAATTTTAAATATTCATTTTAATTATTTATTAGTTTATTTTTATAGAAATATTTATTACAAAATAAATTATGAGTGCGATAAAGATAATTTAATTAATTTTTTTTTAATAAAACAAAATATACGCTTATAAAAAGTAGAAATTTAAAAATTTAATATTATTATCCACTAATATATTTTACTTTAATTTAGAATCAATTTTGGTTTTGTAAATATTTTATAATTAATATCTATCTTTTTTTAATAGTTTATTAATTTAATTTTTGATCATTATTATATTATTTATCAATAAAAATGTTTATAATGAATTTATATGATATATAATTATTAAAATTATTAAAACTAAATATTGTATTCACATTTCAAAAAATTGTAAATATTATTATATTTTCAAAGGTTATAACCTATGAAAATGATAACAAATTATAAAAATTTTTTTTGTTATTTTATTTTTTTATATAAAACTTATAAACCACTAAAAGCCTAAAAACATAAATCACTAAACTCCTAATGACAAAACCTCTAAATACTTAAACTATTAAACTGATATACATTAATAATAAATATTAAATCTCATTTTAATTTTCATCAGTATAATTTTAAATTTTTATTTTAATTATTTATCAGTTTAATTTTATAGAAATATTAATTACAAACTAAATTATTAATGAAATGGATCTAATTTAAATTAGACCGGTATCCCTAAATAATAAATAATAAATAATAAATAATAAATCTCATTTTTTTTCATTATAATTTTAAATATTCATTTTAATTATTTATTTGTTTATTTATATATAAATATTAATTACGAAATAAATTATGAGTTAGACAAATATAATTTATATAAATTATTTTTCATTAAAAAAATATAGATAAACTTATTAAAAAAATTCAAAAACTAAAAATTATTATATAGTAATATATTTTTCTTTGCTTATGAATCATTTTAGGTTTTGTAATTATATTTTAATTAATATCTTATCTTATTATTAATGGATTATTAATTTATTTTTTGATAATTATTAGAATATTTATCAATAAAATTATTTATATTGAATTTATATAATATATAAATATAATGATTAGTATAACTAAAAATTGTATTTACATTTGAAAAAAAAAATTTATTATATTTTCAAAGGTTATAACCTTTGAAAATATCAAAAAATAATAAAAATAATTTTTTTGTTATTTTATTTTTTAAATAAAACCTAAACCACTCAATGCTAGGGGTGCTCTTGGGACGGGACGGAAAGGGTATTACAAATCTCCAGTCCCTTCCCACAGTTCGGAGATTTTTTTTGAAGATCCAGACCCATCCCATAGGTTGAAGATATCGGGACGGGACGGGATGGAGATCGGGCATTTTGGGTAGGATAAAACGGTTCCGGGATGGAACGGAGTTAGGACATTTTTTTTAATTTATTTTTTTCAAACCGGTCAAGTTAGTTCATGTCAAAACCTTTTGTTGTACCATTTATCATTCCTTAGTTATATATCTTTCAAACTCAAATTGGGCCAATTTTGTTTTCTCAAATAGGCTGAATACTGCAAATGAGCTCCATTACCTTGTCAAAAGTTTTGATGTGCAGAAAATGATAGAAATGTTAAATAGAATGGGACCGAGTTGTGTGCTTAATTTGGTTCTTTGTTTTTTCACAAGTTGGCTTTGTTCAGCCGAGTGAAAGATAACCATAATAGCAATACGATATTTTTTAAACAATTACTTAAAATATTAATGAATAGCTAAAGATGACCACAAACATTGGTAGCATCAATTACTACTTAAGTAATTGCTAAAATTAGGTAGCTTAATATAACAAAAAAAAAATACAACTAATAACAACCATGATAATAATCATTTCAAAGGTCCGTCCCGGAAAAGCAACGAAAATCCAAACCCAATTAATTATCTCTTCTACAAATCCTCCCTTTTCTTTCTCGACTGTAGAAGGACAACAAGAGATGAAAACTTATTAATTATGTAGACATAAATTTCTAAGATGAAAGAGTAATAAAAAACAAAATATTACCTTATAAAATTTAATACACCTATTCCAAATTTTGTTGGCCAACTATAGTTGGAAGAATATTTGGATCTTGTGACCCCTCTGAAAATTGTAATTGAACCATATTTTTATTAAATTGAATGAATAAAATAAGTAAAAGTGAAAATAAAATTTACAAGATTTTTATACTAACCTGATTCATTATCATCTAGGTCTTGAACTAATTCTTCAATTTCAATAGGTTTTTTTGAGCTTCTCAACCAATCTTGTAGACATATGAGAACTTCAGCTATAATAGGTGTTAAATAACTCCTAAATTTATCTAAAGTTCTCTCCCCCATTCCGAAATGTAGATTCGTAGGCCACAATAGAAGCTTGGATAGCAAATACATCCCTTGCTACATTTTCCAAAGAAAGATACCTAACCTCATTTACCTTCCACCAGTTTAGAAGATAAAAATCAATTCTATTTTTTTCAAGTTTGTCCTCCAAGTACTTATCCAACTCTTGTAAAGCTGCAACTTCTTGTTCTTTCTCCAATTCAACAAAAAAAATCATCAACATTAGAATCACTACCATCAAAAAAATCATCATTTTTCTTAAACACAGTAGAAAAGAAATCATCTTCTTTTGATTCATCTTCATTAAAATCTCTATAATCATCTATCATCTCATTTAAGGTATTTATAACCTTTTTCACAATATTTTTAGCCAATTCCTCTCCATAATGCTAAGTGTACTTAACCTTGAGATATTTAAGCTTATATCTAGGATCCAACACTACCGCTACAAAATGCATAATATTTGTTGACTGAAGAGAACCCCAATATTTGTTGAATTTATGCATCATTTTCATACCCATTTCAGAAACCATTGTATCTTTACTATATTCACAAAGCTCAAATTATTTTCAAAATTCGAATAATCTCAGAAAAATAAACACTAGAGGTAGAATATTATGAACCAGAAAATTTACAAGTTACCTCATAAAAATTTTAAATAAATGAGCCAAAATTTTGGCGTTTGTTCAGTCTCTCTCAGTCGGAACATTCGAACCAAACTCCTTCAAAACCCATTTGTCTTTGTCCTCCATCTTATCAAATTCTTTTTGATATTTTATATTAGTTTGTAGCATCTAATAAGTTGATTTCCATCTTGTAGGACAATCTAATTGCAATGAAGATTCATATGTCAAGTTTGCTTCTTCAACACATAACTAAAACATATCTAATCTATTAGGACTACTCCTCACATATTTAACCACACCACTAATTATTTGAATAGCACCCTCAACTACTGCAATGCCATCTATGACAATTAAGTTTAGGATATGAGCACAATATCTCATATGAAAATGCTCGCCTCTCAAAGGTACAACACTTTTCTTCACAAGCCTTTTTTTCAATTTTTCAACTACAACATCATTATTTGATGAATTGTCAATAGTAATGCACATTAACTTTCTCAAACCCCAATCATTCATGCAAATCTCAATAGTATTTCTAATATTAACTCCAAAATGACTTTTAATTACACAAAAGTTCAAAAGCCTTTTATGCATATTCCATTGAGAATCAATTAAATGAACAGTCAAACATATATAAGAAAAATTTTGAATGCAAGTCCAAGTGTCGGTAGTCAATGAAACTCTACAACAATGAGATGATATTCTATCAAATATTTTCTTCTTTTCCTTCACAAATAAAGAAAATCAATTCCTGAGTGTAGAGTGCCTAGATGGAATTTTAAATTGAGGCACACTAACTTCACAAAACTTCTTGAACTTATCCCTCTCAACAAAACAAAAAGGCAATTCATCCTTTATGATCATTTTCACCAAAGCCTCCCTAACTAGTTGTTGATCAAATTGCCAACAAGTTAATTTGTTATCCTCTGAACTATTACCTTTAGTGAAATTCAACAAATATTGTGACTCGTCTTTACCTTTGTAAGCTTCTATTAATTCTTTTTTGTGTGGAAATTTCCTACAAGTCATCTCAGGTATTTCCATAAATCCGAAGTACCTTGATCACGTTTTGCAAAATATTCTTTCCTACACCATATACAAGTTGCCCTGCCAGTTTCATTTCTTTCTGAATCAACTAATATCTCATAAGTTTCCCATACAAAAGACTTATACTTTTTATGAGCTTGAGGTTCATATGTACCTTGACTTTCTTTTACAATTGGAATTGAACAACCTGCTGTAACAATAGGAGGGTTCATGAAAGGATGATGATTGGATTTACCAGTACTTTGATCATTTGAGATGTGATCATCTTCAATTTATTGTATTTTTCGTTTACAGCTGGATTGTGTCATCTGCATTGTCATTAATTAATATGTTATGTTAAGCATGAATACATATAAATATTTCAAACAAGCAAGCTCTACTAAACTAACTATAACACATTCAACCCACCCATTCGGCCCAACCACAACACCACAACCAATACTCAACAAAACTGACTGAGACACATAATAATAATAATTAATCACTCAATTCTCGTCAGAAAAAACAAACCAAAAGGCTGGTGGCATCTGAGAAAAGGTGGAGGCAACCTAGAAGTGCGATGGAAAACGGCTGGAACTAACTTAACACAGCTGGGACGGCATGAGTTGGCCTGTAACTCGTCAAAACAACAATAGGTGCATCAGAATTGGATGATAAGTAGCGGAATTGGTGGCATCTTCATGTTTATATATATATATATATATATATTCCCTGTTATGGTATTTGATTTTTAGGAAGGGATGGTTCTCGGGATGGATATTGCTTAAGATCCGGAACCATCCCAAAAAAAAATATGTGACAGAATGGGATGGGAAAAGTCAAAGTCAACGGATTTTTCTCAATCCTGATTCTTTCGGGACAATATTTCATGTCGGGTCACGAATCTTCGAGTCCCATGAGCAGCCCTACTAAATGCATATAAAGTTATATCAATAAACTCTTAAACCCCGTAATGCCAAATACATAAACCATTAAACCGCTAAATACTACTTAATAGTTAATAAATCTAATTTTTATCCTATTTTTTATATTTTTAAATATTCATTTTAATTATTTATTAGTGTATTTATTTAGAAATATTTATTGCAAAATAAATTATGAGTCGGACAAATATAATTTAAATAATATATTCTTTATCTAATAAAAATATATGCTTATAAAAGAAGTATAAATTTAAAAATTAAAAATATTATCAAGAAATATAAGTTACTTTAATTTTGAATAAATTTGGGTCTTGTAAATATTTTTTAATTAATATCTATCTTAATATTAATAGTTTATAAATTTAATTTTTGATCATTATTATAATATCTATCAATAAAATTATTTAAATTAAATTTATATGATATATAATTATTAATATTATTTTAACAAAATATTGTATTAAAATTTCAAAAATTTTAAATATTATTATTTTTTCAAATGTTATAACCTATGAAAATGATAAAAAATTATAAAAATTTTTTTTGTTATTTTATTTTTTTAAATAAAACCTATAAACCACTAAAAGCCTGAAAAGATAAATCGCTAAACTCCTAACGACAAAACCTCTAAATTCTTAAATCATTAAACTGGTTTACATTAATAATAAATCATAAATCTAATTTTAAATTTTATTCAGTATAATTTTAAATTTTAATTTAATTATTTTAAAATTTATTTTATAGAAATATAAATTAGAAAAATAATTATTAGTGAGACAAATCTAATTTAAATTAAACCGGTATCCCTAAATAATAAATAATAAATCTCATTTTTTTTCATTATAATTTTAAATATTCATTTTAATAAATTATTTGTTTATTTATATATAAATATTAATTACAAAATAAATTGAGTTAGACAAATATAATTTATATAAATTATTTTTCATCAAAAAATTATTGATAAACTTTTTAAAAGAAAAATAATTTTCAAAACAAAAAATTATTATATAGTAATATATTTTGCTTATCTTCTGAATCTTTTTAGGTTTTGTAATTATATTTTAATTGATATCTATCTTATTAATAATAGATTATTAATTTATTTTTTGATCATTATTAGAATAATTATCAATAAAATTATTTATTTTGAATTTATATGATATATAAAGATAATGATTATTATAACTAAATATTGTATTCACATTTAAAAAAAATTAAAAATTATTATATTTTCAAAGGTTATAACCATTGAAAATATCAAAAAATAATAAAAATAAATTTTTTATTATTTTATTTTTTTAATAAAACTTATAAACTACTAAATGCATACACAGTTAAATTAGTAAACTCCTAAACCTCATAATGCCTAAATACATAAACCATTAAACTGCTATATACTATTTAATAATTAATAAATCTATTTTTTATTTGTATTTATTATAATTTTTAATATTCATTTTAATTATTTATTAGTTTATTTTTATAGAAATATTTATTACAAATTAAATTATGAGAGCGACATATATATTTTAATTAATTTATTTTTAATAAAAAAAAATATATGCTTATAAAAGAAGTAAAAATTTAAAAATTAAAAATTATTATCTAGTAATACATTTTAGTTTAATTTTGAATCAATTTGGGTTTTGTAAATATTTTATAATTTATTTCAATCTTTTTATTAATAGTTTATTAATTTAAATTTTGATCATTATTATATTATTTATCAATACAATTGTTATATTGAATTTATATGATATATAATTAATAATATTATTATAAATAAATATTATATTCACATTTCAAAAAAATTTAAATATTATTATATTTTCAAAGGTTATAACCTATGAAAATGAGAAAAAATTACAAATTTTTTTTGTCATTTTATTGTTTAAATAAAACCTATAAACCACTAAATGTATAAAAACATAAATTGCTAAACTCCTAAATGACAAAACCTCTAAATACTTAAACCATTAAATAAGTGTACATTAATAAAAAATCACAAATCTCAATTTAATTTTTATTCAGTATAATTTTAAATTTTTATTTTAATTATTTATCAGTTTATTTTTATAGAAATATTAATTAGAAAATAAATTATTAGTGAGACAAATCTAATTTAAATAATTTATTTTTCATCAAAAAATATATATATCAGTATAAAAAGAGGGAAAATTTTAAAAACAAAAATTAATTATTTAGTAATATATTTTATATTTATTTTGAATCATTTTTGATATTGCAACTTTATTTTATTTTATATCATTTTTATTAATAATAGTTTATTAATTTTTTATTGATCATTATTATAATATCTATTAATAAAATTATTTATATTGACTTTACATTATATATAATTAATAAGATTATAATTACTGAATATTATATTCACATTTAAAAAAATTAAAAATTATTATAATTTCAAAGATTATAACCTTCAAAAATTAAAAAAAATCAAAAAATTTAATTTTTTATTTTTTCTTTCTTTAAATAAAAACTATGAATCACTAAAGGCCTAAACACTTAAATCACTAAACCCCAAAACCCCTAAATACTTAAACCATTAAACTAGTATATCCTGAATAATAAATAATAAATCTTTATTTTATTAGTATTCATTATAATTTTAAATATTCATTTTAATTATTTATTAGTTTATTTTTATAAAATTATAAATTAAAAATTAATTATGAGGAGAACAAATATAATTTAAATAATTTACTTTTAATAACAAAAAATATAAATTTATAAAAAGAAGCAAGATATCAAAGAATGTATTATTTTGTAATATATTTTACTTTGATTTTGAATAAATTTTCGTTTTGCATATATATTTAATATAATATCTATCTTATTAATATTAGTTTATTGATTTATTTTTTGATCATTAATATAATATATTTCAATATAATGTTTTATATTGAATTTACATGATATATAATTATTAAGATTATCATAACTTAATATAGTATTCACATATAAAAAAAATTTTAAAATTGTTATATTTTCAAAGTTTATAACCTTCAAAAATAAGAAAAAATATTAAAAATAAATTTTTTGTTATATCATTGTTAATAAAACTTATAAACCATTATATGCCTAAATACATAAATATCTAAACTTCTAAACCCCGAAGCCCCTAAATACTTAAACCTTTAAACAAGTAAACCTTAAATATAATTTAAATAATTTATAGAAATATTAATTTCAAAATAAATGTTAAGTGATACAAATATAATTTAAATAATATATTTTTTATCAAAAAAACATATAAGCTTATAAAATGATCCAAGAACTAACAATAATTATTATTTAGTAATAAATTTTACTTTGATTTTGAATCATTTTAGAATTTTATTTATATTTAAATTTATCTCTATCATATTAATAATAGTTTATTAATTTATTTTTTGATAATTGATATAATATCTATCAATAATATTGTATATATTTAGTTTATATTATATATAGTTATAATATTTATTATTACTAAATATTGTATTCACATTTTTAAAAAATATTAAAATTATTATATTTTCAAATGGTATATCCTTTAAAATTTTGAAAAAATATCAAAAATAAATTTTTTATTATTTCATTGTTAGAATAAAACCTATAAACCATTAAATGCCTAAATACTTAAATCAATAACTTCTAAATCTCAAAAACCCTAAATAGATAATTTTTTTAAACATGTATATCTTAAATAATAAATAATAAATCTCATTTTTATTTTTTTCATTATACTTTTAAATATTCATTTTAATCATTTATTTGTTTGTTTTTTTATAAATATTAATTACAAAATAAATTATAAGTTACACAAATATAATTTATATAAATTATTTTTCCACAAAAAAATATAGATAAAATTAATAAAAGAAAAAACAATTAAAACCAAAAAAATATTATATAGTAATATATTTTGCTTTGTTTCTGAATCATTTTAGGTTTTTTCATTATAATTTAAAAAATTCATTTTTATTGTTAAGTTTTTTATTTATATATATATATATTACTTATAAAATAAATTATGAGTTAAAAATATAATTTATAAAAATTTTTTTTCATCAAAAAATAGATAAGCTTATTAAAAGAATAAAAATTTAAAAACAAATAATTATTATTAAGTAATATATTTTGACTTTATTTTGAATCATTTTAGGTTTTGATATTATATTTTAAGTAATATCAATCATATTCATTATAGATTTATAATTATTTTTTGATAATTATTAGAATATTTATGAATAAAATTATTTATATTGAATCTATTTGATAATAATTATTATGATTATTATAAATAAATATTGTATTCACTTTTGAAAAAATTTAAAAATTATTATATTTTCAAAGGTTTTAATCTTAAAAAATGAGAAAGAATACAAAAAATAAATTTTTTGTTATTTCTTTTTTAAATTAAACCTATAGACCATTAAATGTTTACTTACTAAAAACAGTAGCTCATAAATCCCGAAACCCCTAAATACATAAACCTTATAAAATCTGTATACTACTTAATAAATAATAAATCTCATTTTTATATCTATTTATTATAATTTTAAATATTCATTTTAATTATTTATATTTTAATTTTTAGAAAAATTAATTACAAAATAAATTTCGAGCGAGACAGATATTATTTAAATAATTTATTTTTAATCATAAAAAAATATATGCTTATAAAAGATGGAAAAATTTAAAAATTAAATATTATTATTTAGTAATATATTTTTATTTGATTTTGAATCATTTTGTGTAATGTAAATATATTTTAATTAATATTTATATTATTAATAATAGTTTATTAATTTAATTTTTGATCATTATTATAAAATCTATCATTAAAATTATTTATATTGAATTTATATGATATATAATTAATAAGATTAATATAATTATACATGGTATTCACATTTCAAAATATTTTAAAAATTATTTTATTTTCAAAGGTTATAACCTTTGAAAATCTAAAAAAAATCAAAAATTTTTTTTTTTATTTTTTTTATATAAATAAAACCTATATACCACTAAATGCCTAAAAACATAAATTGCTAAACTCCTAAACGACAAAACTCCTAAATAATTGATCCATTAAACCAGTATACCATATATAATTTTTGGGCAATTGTGCTTCCACGGTAGTGAGATTAAGATACAGAAACACAGAAACAACATAAAACAAGCAATATATATATCACAATTCAGCAACCATCCATGATAGAATCAAAAAATCAGAAATAAATACCGAAAATAACGTGGTTCGCTAGTCGCTCAGTACAACTAGCTAAATCCACCCGAAAATGCTTGTGCATTATAGATTAAAGCAACAGAAATGACTTACAATATGTTGCACACAAAATAGTCGGGATAAATCGCATAGAGAGAAGAGATTGAGACGATGAATAGTTCCACGGGTCCAAAAATAGCCATCAAAAAATAAAATTACAAAACATTTTATATTAAAATTTCTCTCGGTTCATTTAACCGGAGCGGTTCGGATCATGAGACGGGTCAAACTCTACTCCAATTTCGGCCAGTTGTCTGGTCAGTGAGACCATTGTCATTGTGCTACTGCTGCATCCCCGGTCTCTTAATTTTTCCTTTACTGCACTTACAGAAAATATTAAAAAAGAAAAAATATTTGGTTATACAAATAGATTATCAAAAAATAAATTACATATACAGCAATAATAAATCTTAAATCTCATTTTAATTTGTATTCATTATAATTTTAAATATTTATTAGTTTATTTTTTATATAAATATTAATTAAAAAATAAATAATTAGTCAGACAAATATAATATTAATAATTTACTTTTAATAAAAAAAATATAATCTTATAAAAAGAAGTAAAAATTTAAAAACAAAAAATTATTATTTAGTAATAAATTTTACTTTGATTTTGATTCATTTTAGGTTATGTAATTATATTTTAATTTATATCTATCATATTAATAATAGTTTATTAATTTATTTTTTGATAATTGATATCATATCTATCAATAAAATTATTTATAATTAGTTTATATTATATATAATTATAATCATTATTCTTACTAAAAATTTTATTCACATTTAAAAAAAATTAAAATTATTATATTTTCAAATGTTATAACCTTTGAAAATGAGAAAAAATAACAAAAATAATTTTTTTTGTTATTTAATTGTTTAAATAAATCATATAAACCACTAAATGCCTAAATACTTAAATCAATAACTCGTAAATCTCGAAAATTCTGCATAGATAATCAATTTAAACTGGTATAACCTAAAAAATAAATAATAAATCTCAATATTATATTTTTCATTATAATTTAAAATATTCATCTTAATTATTTGTTCTTTTATTTTTATATAATTATTACTTACAGAATCAATTGAGTTAGACAAATATAATTTATATAATTATTTTTCATCAAAAAAATATAAACTTTTTAAAAGAAAAAAAATTCAAAACAAAAAAATATTATATAGTAATATATTTTGATTTATTTCTGAATCATTTAGGTTTCGTAATTATATTTAAATTGGTATCTATCTTATTAATAATACATTATTAATTTATTCTTTGATCATTATTAGAATATTTACCGATAAAAATATTTATATTGAATTTTTATGATATATAAATATAATGATTATTATAACTAAATATAGTATTCAATTTTGAAAAAAATTTAAAAATTATTATCTTTTCAAAGGTTATAACATTTGAAAATTTCAAAAAATAAAAAAAATAAATTTTTTGATATTTTTTTTAAAATAACACCTATAAACCACTAAATGCATACACAGTTAAATCAGTAAACTCATAAACCCCGTAATGAAAAAATACATAAACCATTAAACTGCTATATACTACTTAATAATTAATAAATCTAATTTTTAATTCTATTTATTATAATTTTAAATATTCATTTTTATTATTTATTAGTTTATTTTTATAGAAATATTTATTACTAAATAAATTATGAGTGCGAAAAATATAATTTAAAAAATATATATGCTTATAAAAGAATTAAAAATTTAAAAATTCAAAATTGTTATCCAGAAATATATTTTACTATAATTTTGAATCAATTTAGGTTTTGTAATTATTTTTTAATTAATATCTATCTTAATATCAATAGTTTATAAATTTAATTTTGATCATTATTATAATATATATCAATAAAATTATTTATTGAATTTATATGATATATAATTATTAATATTATTATAACTAAGTATTGAATTCACATCTCAAAAAATTTTAAATATTATTATATTTTCTAAGGGTATAACCTATTAAAATGAGAAAAAATCAAAATTTTTTTTTTGATATTTTATTTTTTTTAATAAAATGAATAAACCACTAAAAGCGAAAAATCCTATAAATACTTAAACCATTAAACTAGTATATAGTAATAATAAATCATAAATCTAATTTTAAATTTTATACAGTATAATTTTACATTTTTATTTTAATTATTTATTAGTTTATTTTTATAGAAATATTAATTACAAAAGGAATTATTAGTGAGACACATAAAATTTAAATTAAAATAGTATCCCAAAATAATAAATAATAAATCTCAATTTTTTTCATTATAATTTTAAATATTCATTTTAATTATTTATTTTTTTAATTATATATAAATAATAATTACAAAATAAATTGAGCTAGACAAATAATTTATATAAATTATTTTTCATCAAAAAATTATAGATAAACTTTTTAAAAGAAAAAAAATTTAAAAACAAAAAATTATTATATAGTAATATATTTTTCATTGCTTCTGAATCATTTCAGTTTTTGTAATTATATTTTAATTGATATCTATCATAATAATAATAGATTATTAATTTATTTTTTGATCATTATTAGAATATTTATCAATAAAATTGTTTATATTGAATTTACATGATATATAATTATAAAGATTATTATAACTAAATATTATATTTACATTTGAAAATAATTTAAAAATTATTATATTTTTAAAGGTTAACATCTTTGAAAATGAGAGAATATCACAAAAATAAATTTTTTGTTATTTTATTGTTTATAAAAAACCTATAAACTATTAAATGCATACATGCTTAAATCATTAAACTCCTAAACCTCAAAACCCTAAAATACTTAAACATTTAAAACATCTTTGAAGGTTTAAGTATTTATAAATAATATATAAATATCTATCAATAAATAATAGTTTATTAATTTATTTTTGATCATTATTATATTTATATTTAGTTTATTAATATCTAATAAAATTGTTTATTTTTAATTTACAGGATATATAATTATTAAGTTTATTTTAACTAAATATTGAATTCACATTTGAAAAAAATTTAAGAATTATTATATTTATAAAGGTTATAACCTTCAAAATTGATAAAAAATTTCAAAAATAATTTTTTTGTTATTTCATTATTTAAATAAAACATATAAACTACTAAATGCCTAAGCACTTAAATCACTAAACTCCTAAACTCTTAAATAATTAAAGCATTAAATAACTATTATTTAAATAATTAATCATAAATATCATTTTAATTTGTATTCATTATAATTTTAATATTCATTTTAATTATGTATTAGTTTATTTTTATAGAAATATTAATTGCAAAATAAAATTATGAATGAGACAAATATAATTTAAATAATTTATCTTCATCAAAAAAATTTATAAGCTTATAAATAGAATCAAAAATTTAAAAATAAAAAATTATTATTTAGTAATATATTTTACATTGATTTTGAATCATTTTTAATATTGCAAATATATTTTAATTAATTTCTATCTTATTAATAATAGTTTATTAATCTATTTTATGATCAGTATTATAATATCGATCAATAAAATTATTTATATTGAATTAACATGATATTTAATTTTTATGATTATTATAATTAAATATTGTAATAACATTTGAAAAAAATTAAAAATTATAATATTTTCAATGGTTATAAGCTTGAAAATAAGAAAAAATCATAAAAATAATTTTTTTGTTATTTAATTATATTAATAAAACCTATAAACCACAAAATACATAAATAATTAAATTACTAAACTCCTAAACCCTTATAATACTGCACCATATGCACATAGTTACGGACAACAATACACACGTGCACATATTCTTGTCCATTTTGGTGTAGCCTTTAGAGGGGCCAGCAAGTCAAGGAAGCAACCAGAAGTATGAGCCACCATCTTGTAGAGGGCCCCACTAGAAAGCCGAGATGATAACATTCAGACAACTAACGAGACCGAGCAAAGTGGTCAGGAGTAAACTCATGAGTAGCTAGGAGTGGGTCCCACTAGCCCTATCAGGTAGCATAGAGGGCCACCCAACCATTGCCCAAGAGGAGTAGCAGGTAATCCAGGATTAATTGAAGAGCCGGCAATATCCGAAGCATCACAAAGTAGGGCCAGTAAGCAATGGAGTCCATGACCATCCATATGGGAGTGAAAGATTCAATCTTGTAGTTTATGTTTGTAGTCTTATTTGTATTTTGGACTTTGTATGCACTATGTACTTGTAGAGATGGATCATGACATACTCACACACACAATCTTGTCTGTTCTCTATGTAGCATGCAATGAGGGCAACTAGACCCATGAGTATCTCTAAGTGGGGCCCACTAATGTATTTTGTATATACACATTAGGCGATGCTACACTCCCTGGAGAAGAAGACTGATCTTTATGGCATTTATTAATTTTACTTATATTCTAGCTTGGTTGTACGCGTAGATAATTAGACTATGAGATGGACCTCATCACACATGCACACCGATGCATGCATGTTTTTTGATATTTTGTCGGTGCAACATACAGCCACTTCTTGGAGCTCGAGGAGGATGCATTCTAACCCAAGAGATACTCTTTTGAGGATCATTGGTACAAAAGAATGTGGAATTCAAAGGTGAGAATGAATTGACAAAGTGCCGTAGATATGGACTTGTGGATTAATGGGTATTCAGTTTTACATGTATTCGATTGCATAGCAATGACATAGGCAAACGCTTGATGCTGCATGTCACACACATGCACAATCTTATATTTGCATAGTTTTAATATGGTGCATCATTCAGGTTCCTCCAAAAGGCTTGGACAAATCTGAATGGAAAGGATGCTGTGCGCATAATGGCTCAATGCCAACTCTCAAGTCCGGGAATGCCAGGTCATTTTAGTTATATTCGTATGCTTGGAATATTTAGGCATTGTGTTTTTTTTATGTATTTTATGCATAGAATCATTAAGGAGCATATGATTTGGTGGGCTGGCCTAAATTAGTCAGATTTTTAGTCTCTTGTAAGTTGGGTGCCTAAATGATAAATAAAGTGTGTATTTTCCAAAAAAAAACAAAAAAAAATCATAAACCCAAAACTTTAAATCCTAAACCATAAACCATAAACGATATCCATGGTCCATAAACCCTATATCCTAAATCTCATGTTTTGCAGTTTTATAATCAAATGACTAAGTGTTAAATTTAAATTGAAATTCACAACTTTTAGGAATGTCACAGATTTATCTTTTTGTATATTTAACACAAAGTCATGATTCAAGGGGTGAGTTATGGATTCAGTCTCTTTCTTGCTTTAGATTATTGTAGCATTAGCAATGGTCATGATTGTATATTTTTTCTCTAGAACATAAAATCATATCGATGAGAATATGCCATAACTTAGGTCTCTCTGTTGAACATATTGTAATGGAACTAAGAATGACCATGAATACATATTTAATCACTATAATAGTTGGTCACAGTATTGGATATGACCATAGCTTGTACATTGTATCTTTATATTGCAAAGTCATTGCACTAGGAATGATTGTAACTTTGGACATTCCTCAAGAGCAGAAGTGATGACCCTATAAATAGTAAAAGCTCGAGTACTACTCTTTATAACTTTCTATAGCTAAAATTCATGGGATTGGAACTATCACTATGGCATTTTTTTTTGATTTGAGACCTCAAGTGTCAATATGCAAGACTTATATTTTGAGCAAAGATTAAAACATTTTATATATTTGAATATGATTCATTTACACCTTTTTGGGTATTATGAGCTTGTATACATAACTCATTTAATATAAAAAGAAAGAAATTATACTTTTCATATCCACAAGGACATAAAAAAGGCTTAGACATGCCAATAAAATAAATTTTTTGATTCTTGATTAAAAGAGAGCCCATACTTCTTGCCCTACTCAAACCAACCTGGAAGTAGTTTGTACTAATAGCCTACAAGGTGGTTATTTTTTTAGAGGTGAACTATGTTTTAAAAAAATTGCTTTGAGTGTGTGCATGAGAGATATTTTAGAAGAAATTACAATAATCAATATAAATAGCATCCTCAACAACTAACTATTTAAATACAAGGGGTACAACCTTGGTTTAGCCTGTTAGCGTACATGAGTCAAATTACCTTTGATAGCCCACTGATTCAACATCAAATATGATGAGACATAATAGAGATAAAGTAAAAGCTCCTATTATTTTGGTTAGAGATTTAGCAATCATTCTTGAGTTGAGATAGGAACAAAATAAATTATTTTAATTATTCAGTATAATTTTAATTTTAATTATTTATCAGTTTATTTTTATAGAAATATTAATTATAAAATAAATTATTAGAGAGACAGATCTAATTTAAATTAAACTAGTATATCCTAAATAAGAAAGAATAAATCTCATTTTTTTTCATTTTAATTTTAAATATTCAAATTTAATTATTTATTTGTTTATTTTTATATAAATATTAATTACAAAATAAATTATGAGTTTCACAAAAATAATTTATATAAATTATTTTTCATCAAAAATATATAGATAAACTTTTTAAAAGAAAAAAAAAATTTCAAAACAAAAAATTATTATTTAGTAATATATTTTGGTTTGCTTCTGAATCATTTTAGGTTTTGTAAATATATTTTAATTTGTATCTATCTTATTAAAAAAAGATTATTATTTTATTTTTTCATCATTATTAGAATATTTATCAATAAAAATGTTTATATTAAATTTATATGATATATAAATATAATGATTATTATGACTAAATATTGTATTCACTTTCGAAAAATATTTTAAAATTTTCATATTTTCAAAGGATATAACCATTGAAAATGTGAAAAAATAAAAAAAAAAAATTTTTTTGTTATTTCATTTTTTAAATAAAACCTATAGATCATTAAATGCTTACTTACTTAAATCAGTAAGCTCATAAATCCCGAAACCCCTAAATACATAAACCTTTTAACAGCTATATACTACTTAATAAATAATTAATCTCATTTTTATTTCTATTTATTATAATTTTAAAAATTAATTTTAATTATTTATAGTTTGATTTTTTAGAAAAATTAATTACAAAATAAATTTCGAGTGAGACAAATATTATTTTAATAAAAAAAATATAAGCTTATAAAAAGAAGGAAAATAATCAAAATTAAATATTATTAATTAGTAATATATTTTGATTTGATTTTGAATAATTTTGTGTTATGTAAATATATTCTAATTAATATTTATATTATTAATAATAGTTTATTAATTTAATTTTTTATCATTATTATATTATCTATCATTAAAATTATTTATATTGAATTTATATGATATATACTTAGTAAAATTAATATAATTATACATAGTATTCACATTTCAAAAAAATTTACAAATTATTTTATTTTAAAAGGTTATAACCTTTGAAAATCAAAAAAAAATCGAAATTTTTTTTAAAATTTTATTATATAAATTAACCTATAAACCACTAAATGCCTAAAAATATAAATTGATAAACTCCTAAATGAAAAAATCCGAAATAATCAAACCATTAAACCGGTATACCACATATAATAAAACATAAATCTCAATTTAATTTGTATTTATTACAATTTTAAATATTCATTTTAATTATTTATTAGTTTATTTTTTATATAAATATTAATTACAAAATAAATAAAGAGCGAGACAACTATAATTTTAATAATTTATTTATAATCAAAAAAAATATAAGCATAAAAAAAGAAGTAAAAATTTAAAATTAAATAATTATTATTTAGTAATATATTTTACTATAATTTTGAATGATTATGTATAGATTTTGCAATTATATTTTAATTGTTATCAATCTTATTAAGAATAGTTTATTAATTTATTATTTGATCAATTTTATAATATCCAACAATAAAATTACTTATATTGAATTTAAATGTCTTATAATTATTAAGATTAATATAACAAAATATTATATTTACATTTGAAAAAAATTTAAAAATTATTATATTTTCTAAGGTTATAACCTTCAAAAATTATAAAAATCACAAAAATAATTATTTTATTATTTTATTATTTAAATTAAACTTATAAACCACTAAATGCCTAAATATTTAAATCTCTAGACTCCTAAACCCCAAAACCCCCTAAATACTTAAACCACTAAACCCATATAACCTAAATAATAAATAATAAATCTCATTTTTATTTTTATTCATTATAATTTTAAATATTCATTTTAATTATTTTTTAGTTTATTTTTATAGAAATATTAATTACAAAATAAATAATGAGTGAGACATATAATTTAAATAAATTATTTTTTATTAAAAAAAATAAGCTTATAAAAATAAACAAAATTTCAAAAATTTAAAATTTTATTTAGTAATATAATTTACTTTGATTTTGAATTATTTTGGTTTCAACAAATATATTTTAATTAATATCTATCTTATTAATAATAGTTTATTATTTTATATTTTGATTATTATAATAATATATATTAATAAATTTTTTATATTGAATATACAACAAATATAATTTTTAAGATTATTATAACTAAGTATTGTATTCATATTTTATAACTATTAAAAAATTAATATATTTTTAAAGGTTATAACATTTGAAAAACACATAAAATTCAAAAATATAATTTTTTTGTTATTTCTTTGATTAAATCAAACCTATAAACACCTAAATGTGTAAACATATAAATCAATAAACTCATTAACCCCAAAACCACAAAAAACTTAGACAATTAAATAGTTATACCCTAAATAATAAATCATAAATCTCATTTTTATTAGTATTCATTATAATTTTAAATATACATTTTAATTATATATTAGATTAATTTTATAGAAATATAAATTAAAAAATAAATTATCAGTGAGACAAATATAATTTAAATATTTTATTTTCATCAAAAAATATATAGGCTTATTAATGGATACAAATATTTAAAATTTAAAATTATATTTCATAAAATATTTCACTTTGATTTTGAATCATTTTAGGTTTTATAAAATATATATTAAACAAAATTTATCTAATTAATAATTGTTTATTACTTTTATATAATCATTATTATAATATATATCAATAAATAGTTTAAATTGAATTTATATGATATATAATTATTATTATTATTATAACTTCATATTATATTCACTTTTCAAAAAAAAAATTATAAATTATTATATTTTCAAAGGTTATAACATTCAAAAATGAAAAAAAAATAATAAAAATAAATTTTTTGTTATTATATTTTTTATATAAAACCTATAAACCACTAAATGACTAAATTTTAAAATGACTAAACTACTAAACCCTGAAGCCCATAAATAATTCAAACATTAAATTAGTATAGTCCAAAAAATAAATCATAAATTTAATTTTTATTAGTATTCATTATAATTTTAAATATTAATTTTAATTTTTTATTAGTTTATTTTTATAGAAATATTAATTACAAAATAAATTATTAGTGCGACATATAAAGTTTAAATAATTTATTTTTCATTAAAAAAATGCTTATAAAAAAGGTAAATTTTTAGAAATAAATAATTATTATTTAGTAATATATCTTATTTTGATTTTGAATCATTTTAGATTTTATAATTATATTTTAATATTTATCTTTCTTATAAATAATAGTTTATTAATTTATTTATTGATCATTTTTATATTATCTATCAATAAAATTATTATATATTGAGTTCACATTATATATAATTATTAAGATTATTATTACTAAATATTATATTCACATTTTAAAAAAAATTAAAAATTATTATATTTTCAAAGGTTATAACCTTCAAAAATTAAAAAAAAATCTAAAAATTAAATTTTTTGTTTTTTCATTCTTTAAAAAAAACTATAAATCACTAAAGTTCTAAACAATTAAATCACTTAACTCCTAAACCAGAAAACACCAAAATACTTAAACAATTAACCCGGTATACCATGAATAATAAATAATAAATATCAATTTTATTTGTATTCATTATAATTTTAAATATTCATTTTAATTATTTATTAGTTTATTATTATATAATTATAAATTACAAAATAAATTATGAGTAAAACAAATATAATTTAAATAATTTATTTATAAAAACAAAAATATAAACTTATAAAAAAATCAAAACATTAAAATAAATTATTATTTAGTAATATATTTTACTTTGATTTTGAATAAATTTAGATTTCACAAATATAATTTAAATAATATCTATCGTATTAATAATAGTTTATTAAATTTTTTTGATCATTATTATAATATCAAGCATTGTAATTATTTATGTTGAATTTAAATGACTTATAATTATTAAGATTATTATAACTTAATATAATATTTACATTTGAAAAAAAATTTAAAAATTATTATATTTTCATATATTATAACCTTTGAAAATGTGAAAAAATATAAAAATGATTTTATTGTTATTTCATTGTTTAAATAGAACCTATAAACCACTAAAATGCCAAAAAACATAAATTACTTAACTTCTAAATGACACAACCTCTAAATACTTAAACTATTAAACTAGTATACATTAATAATAATTCATAAATCTCATTTTAATTTTTATTCAGTATAATTTTAAATTTTTATTTTAATTATTTAACAGTTTATTTTTTAGAAATATTAATTACAAAATAAATTATTAGTAAGACAGATATAATTTAAATTAAACCGGTTTACCTTAAATAATAAAGAATAAATATCATTTTTTTCCAATATAATTTTAAATATTCATTTTAATATTTATTTGTTTATTTTTATATAAATAATAATTACAAAATAAATTATGAATTAAACAAAAATAATTTAAATAAATTATTTTTCTTAAAAAAATATAGATAAACTTTTAAAAAGAAAAAAGAATATCAAAACAAAAAATTATTATATAGTAATATATTTTGCTTTGTTTCTTAATCATTTTTTGTTTTGTAATTATATATTTTAATTGATATCTATCTTATTAATAATGGATTATTATTTTATTTATTGATAATTATTAGAATATTTATCAATAAAATTATTTATATTGAATTTATATGAAATATAAATATAATGATTATTATAACTAAATATTGAATTCACTTTTAAAAAAAAAATTAAAAATTATTATATTTTCAAAGGTTATAACCGTTGAAAATATCTAAAAATAATAAAAATAAATTTTTTGTTATTTTAATTTTTAAATATAACCTATAAACCACTAAATGCAAACACAATTAAATCAGTAAACTCTTAAATCCCATAATGCCTAAATACATAAATCATTAAACTGCTATATAATACTTAAAAATTAATAAATCTAATTTTTATTTTATTTATTATAATTTTAAATTTTAACTTTAATTATTTATTTGTTTATTTTTATAGAAATATTTATTACAAAATAAATTATGAGTGCGACAAATATAATTTAAATAATTTATTTTTAATCAAGAAAGATATATACGCTTATAAAAGAAGTAAAATTTAAAAATTAAAAATTATTATTCAGTAATATATTTTACTTTAATTTTAAATCAATTTGGGTTTCCAAAATATTTTTTAATTAATATCTATCTTATTATTAATTGTTTATAAAATTAATTTTTGATAATTATTATAATATCTATCAATAAAATTGTTTATATTAAATTTATATGACATAAAAATGTTAATATTATTATAACAAATATTATTTTCACATATCAAAAAATCTTAAAATTTATTATATTTTCACGGGTTATAACCTCTGAAAATGAGAAAATATTACAATTTTTTTGTTATTTTTTGTTTAAATAAAACCTATAAAATACTAAATCCCCAAAAACATAAATCTCTAAATTCCTAAATGTCAGAACAACTAAACTGGTATACATTAATAATAAATCATAAATCTCATTTTAATTTTTATTCAGTATAATTTTAAATTTTTATTTTAATTATTTATCAGTTTATTTTTATAGAAAGATTAATTACAAAATAAATTATTAGTGAGACATCTCTATTTTAAATAATTTATTTTTTATCAAAAAAAATATATATGCTTATAAAAAGAGTTAAAATTTTAAAAACAAAAATTTATTATTTTGTAATATATTTTATTTTTATTTTGAATGATTTTAGTTTTTACAATTATATTTTAATTTATATCATTCTTATTAATAATAGTCTATTAATTTTTTATTGATCATTATTATAATATTTATTAAAAAAATTATTTTTATTGAGTTTACATTATATATAATTATTAAGAATATTATAACTAAATATTATATTAACATTTAAATAAAATTAAAAATTATTATATTTTCAAAGATTATAACCTTCAAAAATTAAAAAAAATCATAAAATTTAATTTTTTATTTTTTCATTCTTTAAATAAAAACTATAAAACATAAATCTCATTTTAATTTTTATTCAGTATAATTTTAAATTTTTATTTTAATTATTTATCAATTTATTTTTATAGAAATATTAATTAAAAATAAATTATTTGTGATACAGATATAATTTAAATTAAGAGTTACACAAATATAATTAATATAAATTATTTTTAATCAAAAAAATATAGATAAACTTTTTAAAAGAAAGAAAATTTCAAAAGAATAAATTATTATATAGTAATATACTTTGCTTTGCTTCTGAATCATTTTAGGTTTTTTCAATATATTTCAATTGATATCTATCTTATTAATTATTGATTATTAATTTATTTTTTCATCATTATTAGAATATTTTTCAATAAAAATATTTATATTGAATTTATATAATATATAAATATAAATATTATTATAACTAAATATAGTATTCACTTTTGAAAAAAATTTTAAAATTATTATATTTTAAAAGATTATAACATTTGAAAATATCAAAAAATAAAAAAATATAAATTTTTTTTATTATTTCATTGTTTAAATAAAACCTATACACCACTAAATGTCTAAGCACTTAAATCACTAAACTACAAAATCCCGATACCCCTATATAGATAATCCTTTAAACCGGTATACCATAAATAATATTTAATAAATCTCATTTTTATTTGTTTTCTTTATAATTTAAAAAATTAATTTTGATTGTTTAGTTTTTTATTTTTATATTTTTATTAATTATAAAATTAATTATGAGTTAAAAATATAATTCATTAAAAATATTATTCATCAAAAAATAGATAAGCTTATAAAAATAATAAAAATTTAAAAACAAATAATTATTATTTACTGATATATTTTGTTTTGCTTATGAATCATTTTAGGTTTTGATATTATATTTTAAGTAATATCAATCTTATTCATAATAGATTTTTAATTTATCTTTTGATACATATTAGAATATCTATCAATAAAATTTTATATATTGAATTTATATGATATATAATTATTATGATTATTATAAATAAATATTGTATTCACTTTTAAAAAAAATTTAAAAATTATTATATTATTAATGGTTATAATCTTAAAAAATGAGAAAGAATACAAAAAATAAATTTTTTGTTATTTCTTTTTTAAATAAAACCGATAGACCACTAAATGTTTACTTACTTAAATCAGTAGCTCATAAAACCCGAAACCTCTAAATACATAATCTTTATAACAGCTGTATACTACTTAATAAATAATAAATCTCATTTTTATTTCTATTTATTATATTTTTAAATATTCATTTTAATTCTTTATATATTAATTTTTTTAAAAAATTAATTACAAAATAAATTTTGAGTGAGACAGATATTATTTATATAATTTATTTTTAATCATAAAAAAATATAAGCTTATAAAAAGATAGAAAAAATAAAAAATTAAATATTATTATTTAGTAATATATTTTTATTTAATTTTGAATCATTTTTTTATTTAAATATATTTTAATTAATATTTATATTATTAATAATAGTTTATTAATTTAATTTTGTATTATTATTATAATATTTATCATTAAAATTATTTATATTGAATTTATATGATATATAATTAATAAGATTAATATAATTATACATTGTATTAACATTTCAAAAGATTTTAAAAATTATTTTATTTTTAAAGGTTATATAACCTTTCAAATTCTAAAAAAAATCAAAAAATTATTATATAGATAAAACCTATATACCACTAAATGCCTAAACACATAAATTGTTAAACTCCTAAACGACAAAACCCCTAATACACCAGAAAATGCTTTTGCGTTACAGATTAAAGCAACATAAATATCTTACAGTATGCAGCACATAGAATAGTCGCGATAAATCGCATAGAGAGAAGAGAGAGAGATGATGAACAGTTCCACGGGTCCAAAAATAGCCACCCGAAAATAAAATTATAAAACATTTTATATTAAAATTTCTTTTGGTTCATTTAACCGGAGTGGGTCGGATCATGAGACGGGTCAGGTACTACTCCAATTTCAGCCCGCTGTTTGGTAAGAAAGACCTCCGTTATTGTGCTACTACTGCATCCCCAGCCACTTAATATTTCATTTCCTGCACTTCATGAAAATAATAAAAAATAAAAAATATTTGTTTATACAAATAGATTATCAAAAAATAAATTACAGATACAACAATAATAAATCTTAAATCTCATTTTAATTTGTATTCATTATAATTTTAAATATTAATTTTAAATATTTATTAGTTTATTTTTTACATAAATATTAATTACAAAATAAATAATTAGTTAGACAAATATAATATTAATAATTTACTTTTAATAAAAAAAATATAATCTTATAAAAAGAAGTAAAAATTTAAAAACAAAAAATTATTTTTTAGTAATAAATTTTACATTGATTTTGAATCAGTTTAGGTTTTGTAATTATATTTTAATTTATATCTATCATATTAATAATAGTTTTTTAATTTATTTTTTATAATTGATATCATATCTATCAATAAAATTATTTATAATTAGTTTATATTATATTTAATTATAATGATTATTATTACTAAATATTTTATTCACATTTTAAAAAAATTTTAAAATTATTTTATTTTTAAATGTTATAACCTTTGAAAATGTGAAAAAATAACAAAAATAATTTTTTTTGTAATTTCATTGTTTACAAAAACTATAAACAACTAAATGCCTAAATAATTAAATCAATTACTCCTAAATCTCGAAAACCATAAATAGATAATCATTTTAAACCAGTATACCCAAAATAATAAATAATAAATCTCAATATTATTTTTTTCATTATAATTTAAAATATTCATTTAATTATTTATTCATTTTTTTATATAATTATTAATTACAAAATAAATTTAGTTAGACAAATATAATTTATATAATTATTTTTCATCAAAAAAATATAGATAGACTTTTTAAAAGAAAAAAAATTCAAAACCAAAATTTATTATATAGTAATATATTTTGCTTTGTTTCTGAATCATTTTAGGTTTTGTAATTATATTTAAATTGATGTCTATCTTATTAATAATAGATTATTAATTTATTCTTTCATCATTATTAGAATAATTTATCACTAAAAATATTTATATTGAATTTATATGATATATAAATATAATGATTATTATAACTAAATATTGTATTGACTTTTGAAAAAAAATTTAAAAATTATTATATTTCTAAATGTTATAACCTTTGAAAATATCAAAAAATAAGAAAAATAAATTTTTTGATATTTTTTTAAATAACGCCTATAAACCACAAAATGTATGCACAGTTAAATCAGTAAACTCCTAACCCCCGTAATACCAAAATACATAAACCATTAAACCGTTATATACTACTTTATAATTAATAAATCTAATTTCTAATTCTATTTATTATAATTTTAAATATTCATTTTAATTATTTATTAGTTAATTTTTTTAGAAATATATATTACAAAATAAATTATGAGTGCGACAAATATAATTTAAAAAATATATATGCTTATAAAAGAATTAAAAATTTAAAAATTAAAAATTGTTATCCAAAACTATATTTTACTATAATTTTGAATCAATTTGGGTTTTGTAATTATTTTTTAATTAATATCTATCTTAATATCAATAGTTTATAAATTTAATTTTGATCATTATTATAATATATATCAATAAAATTTTTTATATTGAATTTATATGATATATAATTATTAATATTATTATAACTAAGTATTGTATTAACATTTCAAAAAATTTTAAATATTATTATATTTTTAAAGGTTATAATCTATGAAAATGAGAAAAAATTATAGAAAATTTTCTTTATATTTTATTTTTTAAAATAAAACGTATAAACCACTAAAAGCCTAAAAACATAAATCACAAAAATCCTAAATGAAAAAACCTCTAAATACTTAATCCATTAAACTGGTATACATTAATAATAAATCATAAATCTAATTTAAATTTTATTCAGTATAATTTCAAATTTTTACTTTAAATATTTATAAGTTTATTTTTATAGAAATATTAATTACAAAATAAATTAATAGTGAGAAAAATTTAATTTAAATTAAACTGGTGTCCCTAAATAAAATATAATAAATCTCATTTTTTTTCATTATAATTTTAAATATTCATTTTAATTATTTATTTGTTTATTTTTATAAATATATTAATTACTGAATAAATTATGAGTTAGACAAATATAATTTATATAAATTATTTTTCATCAAAAAAATATACTTAAACTTTTTAAAAGAAAAAAAAATTCAAAACAAAGAATTATTATATAGTAATATATTTTGCTTTGCATCTGAATCATTTTAGGTTTTGTAATTATATTTTAATTGATATCTATCTTATTAATAATAGATTATTAATTTATTTTTTGATCATTATTAGAATATTTATCAATAAAATTATTTATATTGAATTTATATGATATATAAATATAATGATTATTATAACTAAATATTATATTTACATTTGAAAATAATTTAAAAATTATTATATTTTTAAAGGTTATCATCTTTAAAAATGAGATAAAATCACATAAATAAATTTTTTGTTATTTTATTGTTTATATAAAACCTATAAACTACTAAATGCCTAAATGCTTAAATAATTAAACTCCTAAACCCCAAAATCCTTAAATACTTAAACATTTTAACCATGTTTAAAGGTTTAAGTATTTATAAATAATATATAAATATCTATCAATAAATAATAGTTTATTAATTTATTTTTTGATCATTATTATATTTATATTTATATTTAGATTATTAATATCTATCAATAAAATTGTTTATTTTTAATTTACATGATATATAATTATTAAGTTTATTATAACTAAATATTGTATTCACATTTGAAAAAGATTTAAAAATTATTATCTTTATAAATGTTATAACCTCAAAATTGATAAAAAATTTGAAAAATAATTTTTTTATTATTTCATTTTTTAAATAAAACATATAAACTACTAAATGCCAAAACACTTAAATCACTAAACTCCTAAACTTTTAAATACTTAAAGCATTAAACTGGTATTCCCTAAATAATTAATCATAAATCTCATTTTTATTTGTATTCATTATAATTTTAATATTCATTTTAATTATTTATTAGTTTATTTTTATAGAAATATTAATTGCAAAATAAAATTATGAATGAGACAAATATAATTTAAATAATTTATCTTCACCAAAAAAATTTATAAGCTTATAAAAAGAATCAAATATTTAAAAATAAAAATTTATTATTTAGTAATATATTTTACTTTGATTTTGAATCATTTTAGGTTATGCAAATATATTTTAATTAAAGCTATATTATTAATAATAGTTTATTAATCTATTTGATGATCAGTATCATAATATCGATCAATAAAATTTTTTATATTAAATTTACATGATATTTAATTTTTATGATTATTACAATTAAATATTGTTTTAACATTTGAAAAAAAAATTAAAAATTATAATATTTTCATTGGTTATAATAGTGAATAAAAAAATCATAAAAATAATTTTTTTGTTATTTAATTATTTAAATAAAACCTATAAACCATAAAATACCTAAATAATTAAATTATTAAACTCCTAAACCCTGATACTACTGCAGAACACACACATAGCGACGAACCACAGTAAACACGTGCACATATTTTTGTCCATTTTGGTGTAGCATTAAGAGGGGCCAGCAAGTCCTGGAAGCAGCCAAAACTATGGGCCACCAGCTTGGAGAGGGCCCCACTAGCAAGCTGGGATGATAACATTCAGACAACTGACGAGACCGAGCAAAGTAGTGGGGAGTAAACTTAGGAGTAGCTAGTAGTGGGTACCACTAGCCCTATCAGGCAGCATAGAGAGCCACCCAACCATCACCCAAAAGGAGTAGCGGGTAATCCATGATTAATTGGAGAGCCGATAAAATCTGAAGCATCACCAAGCAGGGCCAGTAAGCAATGGAGTGCAGACCAGCAATACAGAAGTGAAAGATTCAAACTTGTAGTTTATGTTTGTAGTCTTATTTGTATTATGAACTTTGTATGCACCATGTACTTGTAGAGACGGATCATGACATACTCACACACACAATCTTGTCTGTTCTCTATGTAGCATGCAATGAGGGCAACTGTACCCATGAGAATCTCTAAGTGGGGCCCACTAATGCATTTTGTAAATACACATTAGGCGATGCTACACTCCTGGGAGTAGAAGACCGAACTTTATAGCATTTTGTAATTTTACTTGTATTCTAGGTTGGTTGTACGGGTAGATAATTAGACTATGAGATCGACCTCATCACACATGCACACCGATGCATGCATGTTTTTTGATATTTTGTCGGTGCAACATACAGCCACTTCTTGGAGCTCAAGGAGGATACATTCTAACCCAAGAGATACTCTTCTGAGGATCATTGGTGCAAAAGAATGTGGAATTCAAAGGAGAGAATGAATTGAAAAAGTGCCGTAGATATGGACTTGTGGTTTTATGGCTATTCAGTTTTACATGTATGTCATTGCGTAGTAATGACATATGCAAACGCTTGATGCTGCATGTCACACACATGCACAATCTTATATTTGCATAGTTTTAATATGGTGCATCATTCAGGTTCCTCCAAAAGGCTTGGACAAATCTGAATTGAAAGGATGCAGTGCGCATAATGACTCAATGCCAACTCTGAAGTCCGGGAATGCCAGGTGACTATGTATTTTATGCATAGAATCATTAAGGTGCATATGATTTGGTGGGATGGCCTAAATTAGTCAGCTTTTTAGTCTCTTGTAAGTTGTGTGCCAAAATGATAAATAAAGTGTGTATTTTCCAAAAAAAAATAAAAAAAAAACCATAAACCCAAAACTTTAAATCCTAAACCGTAAACCATAAACTATATCCATGGTCCATAAACCTTAAATCCTAAATCTCATGTTTTGCACTTTTATAATCAAATGACTAAGTGTTAAATTTAAATTGAAATTCACAACTTTTAGGAATGACACAGATTTATCTTTTTGTATATGTAACACAAAGTCATGACTCAAGGGGTGAGTTATGGATTCAGTCTCTTTCTTGCTTTAGATTATTGTAGCATTAGCAATGGTCATGATTGTCTAATTTGTCTCTAGAACACAAAATCATATCGATGTGAATATGCCATAACTTATGTCTCTCTGTTGAACATATTGTTATGATACTAAGAATGATCATGGATACATATTTAATCACTATAATACTAGGTCACATATTGGATATGGCCATAACTTGTGCATTTTATCATTATATTGTAAAGTCATTGCACTAGGAATGATTGTAACTTTGGACATTCCTCAAGAGCAGAAGTGATGACCCTATAAATAGTAAAAGCTCAATTATTACTCTTTATAACTTTCTATAGCTAAAATTCTTGGGATTTGAAATATCACTATGACATTTTTCTTTGATTTGTGACCTCAAGTGTTAATATGCAAGACTAATATTTTGAGCAATTATTAAAACCTTTTATACATTTGAATATGATTCATTTAAACCTTTTTGGGTATTGTGAGCTTGTATACATAACTCATTTAATATAAAAAGAAAGAAATGATACTTTTCATATCCATGAGGATATAAAAAAAGGCTTAGACATGCCAATAAAATAAATTTTTTGATTCTTCATTGAAAGAGAGCCCATACTTCTTCCCCTGCTCAAACCACCCCAGGGGTGGTTTGTGCTAATAGGCTACAAGGTTGTTATTTTTTTAGAGGTGAACTATGTTTAAAAAAAATTGCTTTGAGTGTGTGCATTAGAGATATTTTAGAAGAAATTACAATAATCAATATAAATAGCATACTCAACAATTAAAATTATTCATTATAAGTTTAATTATTTATCAGTTTATTTTTATAGAAATATTAATTACAAAATAAATTATTAGTGAGACAGATCTAAATTCAATTAAACTGGTATATCCTAAATAATAAAGAATAAATCTCATTTTTTTCATTTTAATTTTAAATATTCAAATTTAATTATTTATTTGTTTATTTTTATATAAATATTAATTACAAGATAAATTATGAGTTACACAAATATAATTTATATAAATTATTTTTTATCAAAAGAATATAGATAAACTTTTTAAAAGAAAAAAAAATTTCAAATCAAAAAATTATTATATAATAATATATTTTGCTTTGCTTCTGAATGATTTTAGGTTTTGTAATTATATTATAATTGATATATATCTTATTAATAATAGATTATTAATTTATTTTTTGATCATTATTAGAATATTTATCAATAAAATATTTTAAATTGAATTTATATAATATATAAATATAATGATTATTATAACTAAATATTGAATTCACTTTTGAAAAAAATTAAAATATTATTATATTTTCTAAGGTTATAACCTTTGAAAATATCAAAAAATAATAAAAAATAATTTTTATTTTTTTTATTTTTTAAATAAAACCTATAAACTACTAAATACATACACAGTTAAATAAGTAAACTCCTAGACCCATTAATGCCTAAATACAATAACCATTAAACCGATATATAATACATAATAAATAATAAATCATATTTTATTTTTATTTATTATAATTTTAAATATTCATTTTAATTATTTATTACATTATTCTTATAGATATATTTATTACAAAATAAATTATGAGTGCGACAAATATAATTTAAATAATTTATTTTTTATGAAATAATATATATACGCATATAAAAGAAGTAAAAATTTAAAAATTTAAAATTATTATCTAGTAATATATTTTACTTTAATTTCTAATCAATTTGGGTTTTGTAAATTTTTTTTAATTAATTTCTATCTTTTTATTAATAGTTTATTAATTTAATTTTTGATAATTATTATAATGTCTATAAATAAAATTGTTTATGTTGAATTTATATGATATATAATTATTAATATTATTATAACTTAAATATTATATTTACATTAAAAAAAATTAAATATTATTATATTTTCAAAGGTTATAACCTATGAAAATGAGAAAAAATTATAAATTTTTTTTTATTATTTTATTGTTTAAATAAAACCTATAAACCACTAAATGCCTAAAAACATAAATCGCTAAATTTTGAAATGACAAAACATCTAAATACTTAAACCATTAAACTAGTATTCATTAATAATAAATCATAAATTTCATTTTAATTTTTATTCAGTATAATTTAGAATTTTTATTTTAAATATTTATCAGTTTATTTTTATAGAAATATTAATTACAAATTAAATTTTTAGTGAGACAGATATAATTAAAATTAAACTGGTATACCCTAAATAATAATTAATAAATCTCATTTTTTTTCTTTATAATTTTAAATATTCATTTTAATTATTAATTTGTTTATTTTTATATAAATATTAATTACAAAATAAATTATGATTTAGACAAATATAATTTATGTAAATTATTTTTAATCAAAAAAATATAGATAAACTTTTTAAAATAAAAAAAATTACAAAACAAAAAATTATTATATAGTAATATATTTTGGTTTGCTTATGAAACATTTTATGTTTTGTAATTATATTTTAATTGATATCTATCTTATTGATAATAGATTATTAATTTATTTTTTGATCATTATTAGAATATTAATCAATAAAATTTATTATATGAATTTATATGATATATAAATATGATGATTATTATAACTAAATATTGTATTCACTTTTAAACAAAATTGAAAAATTAATATATTTTCAAATGTTATCACCTTAAAAAATGAGAAAAAAATAATAAAAATTAATTTTATGTTATTTCATTTTTTAAATAAAACGTATAGATCATTAAATACTTACTTACTTAAATCAGTAAGCTCATAAATCCCGAAACCCCTAAATACATAAACCTTTTAACAACTATATACTACTTAATAAATAATAAATCTCATTTTTATTTCTACTTATTATAAATTTAAATATTAATTTTAATTATTTATAGTTTAATTTTATAGAAAAATTAATTACAAAATAAATTTTGAGTGAGACAAATATTATTTAAATAATTTATATTAATTAAAAAAAATATAATCTTATAAAAAGATGAAAAATTTTAAAAATTAAAAATTATTATTTAGTAATATATTTTGATTTGATTTTGAATCATTTTGTGTTATGTAAATATATTGTAATTAATATTTATATTATTAATAATAGATTATTAATTTAATTTTTGATCATTATTATAATATCTATCATTAAAATTATTTATATTGAATTTATATGTTATATAATTAGTAAGATTAATATAAGTATACATTGTATTCACATTTCAAAAAATTTTAAAAATTATTTTATTTTTAAATATTAAAATCTTTGAAAATCAGAAAAAATCAAAAAAAGAATTTTAAATTTTTATTATATAAATAAAACCTATAAACCAATAAATGCATAAAAACATAAATCGCTAAACACCTAAACGACAAAACCCCTAAATAATCAAACCATTAAACCAGTATACCATATATAATAAACCATAAATCTCATTTTAATTTGTATTCATTATTATTTTAAATATTCATTTTAATTATTTATTAGTTTATTTTTTATAGAAATATCAATCACAGAATAAATAATGAGTGAGAGAAATATAATTTTAATAATTTATTTTTAATCAAAAAAAATAAGCTTATATAAAGAAGTAAAAATTTTAAAAAGAAATTATTATTTAGTAATATATTTTACATTGATTTTGAATCATTATATATAGGTTTTGCAATTATATTTTAATTGCGATCAATCTTATTAATAATAGTTTATTAATTTATTATTTGATCATTTTTATAATATACAACAATAAAATTACTTATATTCAATTATAATGTCTTATAATTATTAAGTTATTATAACTAAATATTATATTTACATTTGAAAAAAATTTAAAAATTATTATATTTTCAAAGGTTATAACCTTTGAAAATGATAAAAAAGCACAAATAAATTTTTTATTATTTTATTATTTAAATAAAACTTATAAATCACTAAATGCCTAACATTTAAATCTCTAGACTTCTAAATCCCCAAACCTCCTAAATACTTAAACCATTAAACCTATATAACTTAAATAATAAATAATATATCTCATTTTTATTTGTATTCATTATAATTTTAAAAATTCATTTTAATTATTTTTTAGTTTATTTTTATAGAAATATTAATTACAAAATAAATAATGAGTGACACAGATATAATTTAAATAAATTATTTTTTATGAAAAAAAACTAATCTTATAAAAATAAACAAAATTTCAAAAATTTAACGTTTTATTTAGTAATATAATTTACTTTGATTTTGAATTATTTTGGGTTCTACATATATATTTTAATTAATATCTATCTTATTAATAATAGTTTATTAATTTATTTTTTGATCATTTTTATAATCTATATTATACATTTTTTTACATTGAATCTACAACAAATATAATTATTAATATTATTATAACTACGTATTGTATACATATTTTATAACTATTAAAAAATTATTATATTTTTAAAGGTTATAACATTTGAAAATCACTAAAATTCATAAAAATAAATTTTTTGTTATTTCATTGATTAAATAAAACCTATAAACACCAAAATGTGTAAACATATAAATCTATAATCTCCTTAACCCCAAAACTACAAAAAAACTTAAACAATTAAATAGTTATACTCTAAATAATAAATCATAAATCTCATTTTTATTAGTATACATTATAATTTTAAAAATACATTTTAATTATTTATTAGTTTAATTTTATAGAAATATAAATTAAAAAATAAATTATTAGTGAGACAAATATAATTTAATAATTTATTTTTAATTAAAAAATATATAGGCTTATAAATGGATACAAAATTTAAAAATTTAAAATTAATATTTTGTAAAATATTTCACTTAGATTTTGAGTCATTTTAGGTTTTAGAAATATATTTTAAACAATATTTATCTTATTAATAATTGGTTATTACATTTTTATGATCCTTATTATAATAAATATCAATAAAATAGTTTATATTGAATTTATATGATATATAATAATTATTATTGTTATAACTTTATATTGTATTCACTTTTGAAAAAAAAATTAAAAAATTATTATATTTTCAAAGGTTATAACATTCAAAAATGAGAAAAAATAACAAAAATAAATTTTTTGCTATTTAATATTTTATATAAAACCTATAAACCACTAATTACTAAATACTAAAATGACTAAACTTTTAAACCCTGAAGCCCATAAATACTTAAAACATTAATCTCAGTTTTATTAGTTTTTATTATAAGTTTAAATAATTATTTTAATTATTTATCAATTTATTTTTATAGAAATATTAATTACAAAATAAATTATTAGTGCGACATATATAATTTAAATAATTTATTTTTATCAAGAAAAATGCTCATAAAAAAGTCAAAATTTTAAAAAATAAAAATTAGTATTTAATAATATATCTTATTTTGATTTTGAATCATTTTAGATTCTACAATTATATTTTAATTTATATCATTCTTATAAATACAAGTTTATTAATTTATTTATTGATCATTATTATAATTTCTATCAATAAAATTATTTATAGGGAGTTTACATTATATATAATTATTAAGATTATTATAACTAAATATTATATTCTCATTTTAAAAAAATTAAAATTATTATATTTTCATAGGTTATTACCTTTAAAAATTAAAAAAAATCAAAAAATTAAATTTTTTGTTTTTTCAATTTTTGAAAAAAACTATAAATCACTAAAGGTCTAAGCAATTAAATCCCTAAACTCCTAAACCACAAAACACCTAAATACTTTAACCATTAAACCTGTATATACTGAATAATAAATAATAAATCTAAATTTTATTTGTCTTCATTATAATTTTAAATATTCATTTCAATTTTTTAGTAGTTTTTTATTATTGAATTATAAATTATTAAATAAATTATGAGTAAGAAAAATATAATTTAAATAATTTATTTTTAAAAACAAAAATATAAAGTTATAAAAAAAACCAAAACATTAAAAAAATTATTATTTAGTAATATATTTTACTTTGATTTGAATAAATTTAGATATTGCAAATACTTTTTAAATAATAACTATTTATTAATATAAGGTATTTAATTTATTTTTTGATCATAATTATAATTTCTAGCAAAATAATTATTTATATTTAATTTAAATGAATTATAATTATAAAGATTATTATAAATAAATATTATATTTACATTTGAAAAAAATTTAAAAATTATTATATTTTCAAAGGATATAATCTTCAAAAATTAGAAATAATAACAAAAATAAATTTTTTGATATATCATTGTTTAAATAAAACTTATAAACCACTAAATGCCTAAACACTTAAACATCTAAACTCCTAAACACAAAAGCCCCTAAATACTCAAACCGTTAAACTCGTAAACCTTAAATATAATTTAAATAATTTATTAAAATATTAATTACAAAATAAATTATGAGTGATACAAATATAATTTAAATAATTTATTTTTCATAAAAAAAATATAAGCTTATAAAAAGAAGCAAAAACTAAAAAACAAAAATTATTATTTAGTAATAAATTTTACTTGGATTTTGAATAATTATAGATTTTGCAATTATATTTTAATTTATGTCCATCATAATAATAAAAACATATTAATTTAGTTTTTGTTAATTGATATCGTATCTATGAATAAAATTGTTTATATTTAGTTTATATTATATATAATTATAATGATTATTATTACTAAATATTGTATTCACCATTGAAAATAAGAAAAAATATCAAAAATAATTTTTTTGTTATTTCATTGTTTAAACAAAACCTATAAACCACTAAATGCCTAAAAACATAAATCCCTAAAGTCCTTAACGACAAAACCTCTAAATACTTAAAATATTAAACTAGTATACATTAATAAGAATTCATAAATCTCATTTTAATTTATATTCAGTATAATTTTAAATTTTTATTTTAATTATTTATCAGTTTATTTTTATTGAAATATTAATAACAAAATAAATTATTTGTGAGATAAATATAATTTAAATTAAACTGGTATTCCCTAAATAATAAAGAATAAATCTCATTTTTTTCATTATAATTTTAAATATTCATTTTAATTATTTATTTGTTTATTTTTATATAAATATTTATTAAAAAATAAATTATGAGTTAGACAAATATAATTTATATAAATTATTTTTCATCAAAAAAAATATAGATAAACTTATTAAAAGAAAAAAAAATTAAAAAGCAAAAAATTATTATATACTAATATAATTTGCTTTGCTTCTGAATCATTATAGGTTTTGTAATTATATTTTAATTGATATCTATCTTATTAATAATAGATTATTAATTTATTTTTTGATCATTTTTAGAATATTTATCAATAATAATCTTTATATTGAATTTATATGATATATAAATATAATGATTATTATAAATAAATATTGAATTCACATTTGAAAAAAATTAAAAATTATTATATTTTCAAAGGTTATAACCTTTGAAAATATCAAAAAATAATAAAAATAAATATTTTCTTATTTTAATTTTTAAATAAAACCTATAAACCACTAAATGCATACACAGTAAAATCAGTAAACTACTAAGTCCCGTAATGCCTAAATACATTAACCATTAAGCTACTATATACTACTTAATAATTAAGAAATCTAATTTTTATTTTAATTTATTATTATTTTTAATATTCATTTTAAATATTTATGAGTTTATTTTATATAAATATTTATTACAAAATAAATTGTGAGTGTGACAAATACAATTTAAATATTTTATTTTTAATCAAAAAAAATATATACGCTTATAAAAGAAGTAAAATTTTAAAAATTTAAAATTATTATCCAGTAATATTTTTCACTTTAATTTTGAATCAATTTGGGATTTCTAAATATTTTTTAATTAATATCCATCTTATTATTATTACTTTATTAATTTAATTTTTGATCATTATTATAATATCTATCAATAAAATTGTTTATATTGAATTTATATGATATATATTTATTAAAATTATTATAACTAAATATTGTATTCACATTTCAAAAAATTTTAAATAATATTTTATTTTCAAAGGTTATAACCAATGAAAATGACAAAAAATTACAAATTATTTTTTGTAATTTTATTGTTTAAATAAAACCTATAAAGCACTAAATGCCTAATAACATGAATCACTAAACACCTATACAGCAAAACCTTTGAATACTTAAACTATTAAATTGGTATACATTAATAATAAATCATAAATATCATTTTAATTTTTATTAAGTGTAATTTTAAATTTTTATTTTAATTATTTATCAGTTTATTTTTATAGAAATATTAATTACAAAATAAATTATTAGTGAGATAGATCTATTTTAAATAATTTATTATTTATCAAAAAAATATATATGCTTATAAAAAGAGGCAAAATATTAAAAACAAAAATTTATTAAAATGAAATTTATGATTTATTATTAATGTATACCAATTTAATAGTTTAAGTATTTACAAGTTTTGTCATTTATGAGATTAGCGATTTATGTAATTAGGCATTTAGTAGTTTATAGTTTTTATTTAAACATTAAAATAACAAAAAAAAAATTTGTAATTTTTTGTCATATTCATAGGTAATAAACTTTGAGAATATAATAATATTTAAAATTTTTTCAAATGTGAATACCATATTTAGTTATAATAATTTTAAAAATTATATATCATATAAATTCAATATATACAATTTTATTGAAATATTTTATAATAATGATCAAAAATTAAATTAATAAAGTATTAATAATAAGATAGATATTAATTAAAAAATATTTAGAAATCCTAAATTGATTCAAAATTAAAGTGAAAAATATTACTGGATAATAATTTTATATTTTTAAAATTTTACTTCTTTTATAAGCGTATATATTTTTTTTGATTAAAAATAAAATATTTAAATTGTATTTGTCACACTCACAATTTATTTTGTAATAAATATTTATATAAAATAAACTCATAAATATTTAAAATGAATATTAAAAATAATAATAAATTAAAATAAAAATTAGATTTCTTAATTATTAAGTAGTATATAGTAGCTTAATGGTTAATGTATTTAGGCATTACGGGACTTAGTAGTTTACTGATTTTACTGTGTATGCATTTAGTGGTTTATAGGTTTTATTTAAAAATTAAAATAAGAAAATATTTATTTTTATTATTTTTTGATATTTTCAAAGGTTATAACCTTTGAAAATATAATAATTTTTTAATTTTTTTCAAATGTGAATTCAATATTTATTTATAATAATCATTATATTTATATATCATATAAATTCAATATAAAGATTATTATTGATAAATATTCTAAAAATGATCAAAAAATAAATTAATAATCTATTATTAATATGATAGCCATCAATTAAAATATAATAAAAAAATCTAAAATGATTCAGAAGAATTCAAATTATATTACTATATAATAATTTATTGTTTTGAAATTTTTTTTTCTTTTAAAAAGTTTATCCATATTTTTTTTGATGAAAAATAATTTATATAAATTATATTTGCCTAACTCATAATTTATTTCTTAATTAATATTTATATAAAAATAAACAAATAAATAATTAAATTGAATTTTTAAAATTATAATGAAAAAAATAATTTTGAGATTTATTCTTTATTATTTTGGGTATACCTGTCTAATTTAAATTAGATCTGTCTCACTAATAATTTATTTTCTAATTAATATTTCTTTAAAAATAAACTGATAAATAATTAAAATAAAAATTTAAAATTATATTGAATAAAATTAAAATGAGATTTATGAATTATTATTAATGTATACCAGTTTAATATTTTAAGTATTAAAGGTTTTTTCGTTTATTACATTAGCGATTTATGTATTTAGTCATTTAGTTGTTTATAGATTTTATTTAAACAATTAAATAGCAAGAAAATAATTTTTGAAATTTTTTCACATTTTCAAAGGTTATAACCTTTGAAAATATGATTATTTTAAAATTTTTTAAGAATGTAACTACAATATTTAGTAATAATAATCATTATAATTATATATAATATAAACTAAATATAAACAATTTTAATGATAGTTATGATATCAATTATCAAAAAATAAATTAATATGTTATTATTAATATGAAAGATATAAATTAAAATATAATTGCAAAACCTAAAAATATTCAAAATCAAAGTAAAATTAATTACTAAATAATAATTTTTTTTTGTTTTTTCTTCTTTTTATAAGCTTATATTTTTTTTGAGAAAGATATATTATTTAAATTATATTTGTATCAGTCATAATTTATTTTGTAATTAATATTTTAATAAATTATTTAAATTATATTTAAGGTTTACGAGTTTAAAGGTTTAAGTATTTAGGGGCTTTTGTGTTTAGGTGTTTAGAAGTTTAAGTGTTTAGGCATTTAGTGGTTTATAAGTTTTATTTAAACAATGATATAACAAAAAATTTATTTTTATTATTTTTTTTAATTTTGAAGGTTATAACCTTTGAAAATATATTAATTTTTAAATTCTTTTCAATTGTAAATATAATATTTAGTTATAATAATCTTAATAATTATAAGTCATTTAAATTCAATATAAATAATTACATTGCTAGATATTATAATAATGATCAAAAAAATTTAATAAACTATTATTAATAAGATAGATATTATTTAAAATATATTTACAAAATCTAAATTTATTCAAAATCAAATTAAAATATATTACTTAATAATAATTTTTTTAATGTTTTGCTTTTTTCATAACGTTATATTTTTGTTATTATAAATAAATTATTTAAATTAATTTGTCTTACTCATAATTTATTTTGTAATTTATAATTCTATAATAATAAACTAATAAATAATTAAAATAATTTTTTAAAATTATAATGAATACAAATAAAATTGAGATTTATTATTTATTATTGAGGATATACCGCTTTAATGGTTTAAGTATTTAGGTTTTTTTTTCTTTAAGAGTTTAGTGATTTAATTGTTTAGACCTTTAGTTAATTATAGTTTTTATTTTAAGAATGAAAAAACAAAAAATTTTATTTTTTGATTTTTTTTAATTTTTGAAGGTAATAACCTATGAAAATATAATAATTTTTAATTTTTTTTAAATGTCAATATAATATTTAGTTATAATAATCTTAATAATTATATATAATGTAAACTCAATATAAATAATTTTATTGATAAATATTATAATAATGATCAATAATATAATTAATAAACGAGTATTTATAAGAATGATATAAATTAAAATATAATTGTAAAATCTAAAATGATTCAAAATCAAAATAAACTATATTACTAAATAATAATTATTTATTTTTAAAAATTTGCATATTTTATTAGCATATTTTTAATGAAAAATAAAATATTTAAACTATATATGTCGCACTAATAATTTATTTTGTAATTAATATTTCTATAAAAATAAACTGATAAATAATTAAAGTGAATATTTAAAATTATAATGAATATTAATAAAAATTAGATTTATGATTTATTATTTGGACTATACTAATTTAATGTTTTAAGTATTTATGGGCTTCGGGGTTTAGGAGTTTAGTCATTTTAGAATTTAGTCATTTAGTGGTTTATTGGTTTTATATAAAAAATAAAATAACAAAAAATTTATTTTTGTTTTTTTTTCTCATTTTTGAATGTTATAACCTCTGAAAATATAAAAATTTATAATTTTTTTTTGAAAAGCGATTATACTATGAAGTTATAATAATCAAAATAATTATATATCATATAAATTCAATATAAACTATTTTATTGATATATATTATAATAATGATCATATAAAAGCAATAACAAATTATTAATAAGATAAATATTGTTTAAAATATATTTTCAAAACCTAAAATGATTCAAAATCAAAGTGAAATATTTTACGAAATATTAATTTTAAATTTTTAATTTTTGTATCCATTTATAAACCTATATAGTTTTTGATGTAAAATAAAAAATTTAAATTATATTTGTCCCACTAATAATTTAATTTTTAATTTATATTTCTATAAAAATAAACATATAAATAATTAAAATGTAAATTTAAATTGTAATGAATACTAATAAAAATGAGATTTATGATTTATTATTTAGGGTATAACTATTTAATTGTTTATGTTTTTTGTGGTTTTGGGGTTAATGAGTTTATTGATTTATATGTTTACATATTTAGGTGTTTATAGGTTTTATTTAAATCAAAGAAATAACAAAAAATTTATTTTTATGAATTTTTCTGGTTTTCAAATGTTATAACCTTTAAAAATATAATAATTTTTTAATAGTTATAAAATATGAATACAATACTTAGTTATAATAATCTTAAAAATTATATTTGTTGTAAATTCAATAAAAAAAAATTTATTAATATATATTATTATAATGATCAAAAAATAAAATAATAAACTATTATTAATAAGAGAGATATTAATTAAAATATATTTGCACAAACCAAAATAATTCAAAATCAAAGTATATTATAATACTAAATAAAATTTTAAATTTATGAAATTTTGTTTATTTTTATAAGCTTATTTTTTAAAAAAGAAAAATAATTTATTTAAATTATATATGTCTCACTCATTATTTAATTTGTAAATAATATTTCTATAAAAATAAACTAAAAAATAATTAAAATGAATATTTAAAATTATAATGAATATAAATAAAAATGAGATTTATTTTTTATTATTTATGTTATATAGGTTTAATGGTTTATAGTAATTAGGGGGTTTTGGGGTTTAGGTGTCTAGAGATTTAAATGTTTAGGCATTTATTGGTTTATAAGTTTTATTTAAATAATAAAATAATTTTAATAATTATATGACATTTAAATTGAATATAAGTAATTTTATTGTTATATATTATAAAAATGATAAAATAATAAATTAAAAAACTTTTATTAATAAGATTGATAGCAATTAAAATATAATTACAAAACCTATATATAATGATTCAAAATCAAAGTAAAATATATTATTAAATAATACTTTTTTGTTTTTAAATTTTTACTTCTTTTTATAAGCTTATATTTTTTCTTTGATTAAAAATAAATTATTAAAATTATATTTGTCTAACTCATTATTTATTTTGTAATTAATATTTATATAAAATATAAACTAATTATTAATTATAATGAATATTTAAAATTATAATGAATACAAATTAAAATGAGTTTTATGATTTATTATATGTGGTATACCTGTTTAATGGTTTAATTATTTAGGAGTTTTGTCGTTTAGGTGTTTATCAATTTATGTTTTTAGGCATTTAATGGTTTATAGGTTTTATTTATATAATAAAAATAAACAATTTTTTATTTAGATTTTTTCTGATTTTCAAAGGTTATAACCATTAAAGATAAATTAATATTTAAAATTTTTTGAAATGTGAATATAATATTTAGTTATAATAATATTAATTATTATATATGATATAAATTCAATATAAATAATTTTATTGATTGATATTATAATAATGATAAAAAATTAAATTAATAAACTATTAATAATATGATAGATATTAATTAAAAAATATTTAAAAAACCCAAATTGATTCAAAATTAAAGTAAAATATATTACTATATAATAATTTTTAATTTTTAAATTTGTACTTCTTTTATAAGCGTATATATATTTTTTGATTAAAAATAAATTATTTAAATTATATGTGTCGTACTCATAATTTATTTTGTAATAAAAATTTCTATAAAAATAAACTAATAAATAATTAAAATGAATATTTAAAATAATAATAAATTGAAATATAAATTCAATTTATTAAGTAGTATATATCGGTTTAATGGTTTATGTATTTAAGCATTACGGGGTTTAGGAGTTTACTGATATAACTATGTATGCATTTAGTGGTTTATAGGTTTTATTTAAAAAATAAAATAACATAAAATTTATTTTTATTATTTTTTCATATTTCCAAAGGTTATAACATTGAAAATATAATAATTTTTTAATTTTTTTCAAATGTGAATTCAATATTTAGTTATAATAATCATTATATTTATATATCATATAAATTCAATATAAACAATTATATTGATAAATATTCTAATAATGATCAAAAAATAAATTAATAAACAATTATTAATAACATAGATATCAATTAAAATATAATTAAAAAATTTAAAATGATTCAGAAGGAGAGCAAAATATATTGCTATATAATAAATTTTTGATTTAATATTTTTTATTCTTTTTATAAGTTTATCTATATTTTTCGATGAAAAATAATTTATATAAATTATATTTGTCTAACTCATAATTTATTTTGTAATTAATATTTATATAACAATAAACAAATAAAGAAATAAAATGAATATTTAAAATTATAAGAAAAAATAATTTTGAGATTTATTATTTATTATTAAGAGTTACCAGTTTAAAAGGATTATTATTTATTATTTAGGGTTTTAGAGATTTAAGAGTTATTATATTAAGTGTTTAGGCATTTAGTGCTTTATAGATTTTATTTAAATAATGAAATATCAAAAAAAATATTATTTTTTATTTTTTAACATTTTCAAAGGTTATTAACTTTGAAAATATAATAATTTTTATATTTTTTTCAAAAGTGAATACAATATTTAGGTATAATAATCATTATATTTATATATCATATAAATTCAAAATAACCAATTTTATTGATAAATATTCTAATAATGATCAAAAAATAAATAAATATTTTATTATTAATAAGATAGATATCATTTAAAATATAATTACAAAACCTAAAATAATTCAAAAGCAAAAAAATATATATTACAATATAATAATTTTTTGTTTTGAATTTTTTTTTATTTTAAAAGGTTTATCTATATTTTTTGATTAAAAATAATTTATATAAATTATAATTGTCTAAATCATAATTTATTTTATAATTAATATTTATATAAAAATAAACAAATAAATAATTAAAATGAATATTTAAAATTATAATGAAAAAAATTAAACATCAGATTTATTGTTTATTATTTAGGATATATCTGATTAAAAAAATTATCTATTTAGGGTTTTCCAGATTTAGAAGTTATTCATTTAAGTATTTAGGCATTTAGTTGTTTATAGGTTTTATTTAAACAATTAAATAACAATTAAATTATCTTTGATATTTTTTCAAATTTTCAAAGATTATAACCTTTGAAAATATAATAATTTTCAAATTTTTTTAAAAATGTGAATACAATATTTAGTAATAATAATAATTATAACAATATATAATATAAACGAAATATAAACAATTTTATTGATATATATTATATCAATTATCAAAAAATAAATTAATATACTATTATTAATATAATAGATATAAATTAAAATTTAATTACAAAAACTAAAATGATTCAAAATCAAGTAAATTTATTACTAAATAATAATTTTTGTTTTTTAAATTTTGCCTCATCTAATAAGATTATATATTTTTTGATAAAAAATAAATTATTTAAATTATATTTGTATCACTCATTATTTATTTTGTAATTAATATTTCAATAAATTATTTAAATTATATTTAAGGTTTACGAACTATTATAAATTAGATTGATATTTTTTAAAATATATTTGCAAAACCTAAATTGTTTCAAAATCAAAGTATTATAAATTACTATATAATAATGATTTTGATGTATTGCTTCTTTTTATATGTTTATATTTTTTGTTCTTAAAAGTATATTATTTAAATTATATTTGACTTACTCATAATTTATTTTGTAATAAATATTTCTATAAAAATAAACTAATAAATAATTAAATGAATATTTAAAATTATAATAAATAGAAATATAAATTAGATTTATTAATTATTATGTACTATATAGTGGTTTAATGGTTTATGTATTTAGGTATTACGGGGATTAGGAGTATACTGATTTAATTGTGTATGCATTTAGTTGTTTATAGGTTTTATTTAAAAAATAAAATAACAAAAATTTATTTTTATTATTTTTTGATATTTTCAAAGGTTATAACCTTTGAAATATAATAATGATCAAAAATATAATATATCATATAAATTCAATATAAAAAATTTTAGTGATTAATATTCTAATAATGATCAAAAAATAAATTAATAATCTATTATTAATAAGATAGATTTCAATTAAAATATAATTATAAAACAATAAATGATTCATAAGCAAACCAAAATATATTACTATATAATAATTTTTTGTTTTGTAATTTTTTTTATTTTAAAAAGTTTATCTATATTTTTTTGATTAAAAATAATTTACATAAATTATAGTTGTCTAACTCATAATTTAATTTTTAATTAATATTTATATAAAAATAATCAAATAAATAATTAAAATGAACATTTAAAATTATAATAAAAAAATGAGATTTATTATTTATTATTTAGGGTATAGCGGTCTAATTTAAATTATATCTATCTAACTAATAATTTATTTTGTAATTAATATTTATATAAAAATAAACTGATAAATAATTATAATAAAAATTTAAAATTATACTGAATAAAAATTAAAATTATATTTATGATTTATTATTAATGTATACTAGTTTAATGGTTTAAGTATTTAGAGGTTTTGTCTTTTAGGAGTTTAGTGATTTAGGTTTTTAGGCATTTAGTGGTTTATAGGTTTTATTTAAATAATAAAATAACAAAAAAAAATTTAATTTTTTGTCATTTTCATAGGTTATAATCTTTCAAAATATAATAAAATTTAAAATTTTTTGAAATGTGAATACAATATTTAGTTATAATAATATTAATAATTATATATCATATAAATTCAATATAAACAATTTTATTGATAGATATTATAATAATGATGAAAAATTAAATTAATAAACTATTATTAATTAGATAGATATTCATTAAAAAATTTTTACAAAACCCAAATTGATTCAAAATTAAAGTAAAAAATATTACTGGATAAAAATTTTTAATTTTTAAATTTTTACTTCTTTTATAAGCGTAAATATTTTTTTATTAAAAATAAATTATTTAAATTATATTTGTCGCACTAATAATTTATTTTGTAATAAAAATTTATATAAAAATAAACTAATAAATAATTAAATTGAATAAATAAAATTATAATAAATTGAAATAAAAATTAGATTTCTTATTTATTAAGTAGTATATAGCGGTTTAATGGTTTATGTATTTAGGCATTATAGGCTTTATATGTTTTATTTAAAAATTAAAATAACAAAATATTTATTTTTATTATTTTTTTCATATTTTCAAAGGATATAACCTTTGAAAATATAATAATTTTTAAATTTTTTTCAAATATGAATTCAATATTTAGTTATAATAATCATTATATTTATATATCATATAAATTCAATATAAACAATATTATTGATAAATATTCTAATAATGATTAAAAAATAAATTAATAATCTATTATTAATAAGATAGATATCAAATAAAATATAATTACAAAACCTTTAATGATTTAGACGCAAAGCAAATTATATTACTATATAATAATTTTTTGTTTATAATTTTTTTTCTTTTAATATGTTTTCTATATTTTTTTGATGAAAAATAATTTATTTAAATTATATTTGTCTAACTGATAATTTATTTTTTTAATTAATATTAATATAAAAATAAACAAATAAATAATTAAAATGAATATTTAAAATTATAATAAAAAAATGAGATTTATTCTTTATTATTTAGGGTATACCAGTTTAATTTAATTTAAATCTGTCTCACTAAAAATTTATTTTGTAATTAAAATTTCAATAAAAATAAACTGATAAATAATTAAAATAAAAATTTAAAATTATACTGAATAAAAATTAAAAAAAATATTTCTGAATTATTATTAATGTAAACCTGTTTAATATTTTAAGTACCTATAGTTTTTTTCTTTTATGACTTTAGCAATATATGTTTTTAGGCATTTAGTGGTTTATAAGTTTTGTTTAAAAAATGAAATTACAAAATAATTATTTTTGATATTTTTTTCACATTTTTAAAGGTTATAACCTTTGACAATATAATAATTTTAAAATTTTTTAAAAATGTGAATATAATCTTTAGTAATGTTAATCATTATAATTATATATATTATAAACTAAATATAAACAATTATATTCATAGATATGATATCAATTATCAAAAAATAAATTAATATGTTATTATTATTATTATGGATATAAATTAAAATATTAATGCAAAACCTAAAATTATTCAAAATCCAAGTAAAATTTATTAATAAATAATAGTTTTTGATTTTTAGTTTTTGCTTCTTTTTATAAGATTATATATTTTTTTGATGAAAAATAATTTATTTAAATTATATTTGTATCACTAATAATTTATTTTGTAATTAATATTTTAATAAATTATTTAAATTATATTTAAGGTTTACGTGTTTAAACATTTAAGTATTTAGGGGCTTTTGTGTTTAGGAGTTTAGATGTTTAAGTGTTTAGGCATTTAGTGGTTTATAAGTTTTATTTAAACCCTGATATAGCAAAAAATTTATTTATATTATTTTTTCTAATTTGTAAAGATTATATCCTTTGAAAATATAATAATTATTAATTTTTTTTCAAATGTAAATATAATATTTATTTATAATAATCTTCATAATTATAATTCATTTAAATTCAATATAAATAATTATATTGCTAGATATTATAATTATGATCAAAAGAATTAATAAAATAGTTATTATTTAAAAAGTAATTGCAAAATCTAAATTTATTCAAATCAAAGTAAAATATATTACTAAAAAATAATTTTTTTTAATGTTTTGTTTTTTATAACTTTATATTTTGTTATTAAAAATAAATTAATTAAATTATATTTGTCTTACTCATAAGTTATTTTGTAATTTATAATTCTATAATAATAAACTACTAAATAATTAAAATGAATATTTAAAATTATAATGAATACAAATAAAATTGAGATTTATTATTTATTATTAAGGATATACTGATTTAATGGTTTAAGTATTTAGGTTTTTTTGGTTAAGGAGTATAGTGATTTAATTTTTTATACCTCTAGTGATTTATAGTTTTTTTAAGAATGAAAAAACACAAAATTTAATTTTTTGATTTTTTTTAAATGTGAATATAATATTTAGTTATAACAATCATAATAATTATATATAATGTAAACTCAATATAAATAATTTTATTGATAGATATTATAATAATGATCAATTAATAAACTTTTATTTATAAGAATGATATAAATTAAAATATAATTGTAAAATATAAAATAATTCAAAATCAAAATAAGATATATTATTAAATAATAATTTTTTATTTTTAAAATTTTTCCCCTTTCTATGAACATTTTTTTGATGAAAAATAAATTATTTTAATTATATATGTCACACTGATAATTTATTTTGTAATTAATATTTCTATAAAAATAAACTAATAAATAATTAAAATGAATATTTAAAATTATAATGAATACTAATACAACTGAGATTTATGATTTATTATTTAGACTATACTAATTTAATGTTTTAAGTATTTATGGGCTTCAGGGTTTTGGAGTTTAGTCATTTTAGTATTTAGTGGTTTATAGGTTTTATATAAAAAATAAAATAACAAAAAAATTATTTTTGTTATTTTTTCTCATTTTTCGAAGGTTATAACCTTTGAAAATATAATAATTTTTAACTTTTTTGACAAGTGAATACAATATGAAGTTATAATAATCATAATAATTATATATCATATAAATTCAATATATTTTATTGATATTTATTATAATAATGATCATAAAAAAGTAATAACCTATTATTAATAAGATAAAGATTGGTTAAAATATATTTGCAAAACCTAAAATGACTCAAAATCAAATTGAAATATTTTACTATATTAATTTTAAATTTTTAAATTTTTGTATCCATTTATAAGCCTATATATTTTTTGATGAAAAATAAATTATTTAAATTATATTTGTCTCACTAATAATTTATTTTTTAATTTATATTTCTATAAAATTAAATTAATAAATAATTAAAATTTATATTAAAAATTATAATGAATACTAAAAAAATAAGATTTATGATTTATTATTTACGGTATAACTATTTAATTGTTTAAGTTTTTTGTGGTTTTGGGGTTAAGGAGTTTATTGATTTATATGTTTACACATTTTAGTGTTTATAGGTTTTATTTAATCAATGAAATAACAAAAAATTATTTTTATGAATTTTCGTGATTGTCAAAGGTTAAGACCTTTAAAAATATAATAATTTTTTTAATAGTTCTAAAATATGAATACAATACTTAGTTATAAGAATCTTAATAAGTATATTTGTTGTAGTTTCAAAATAAAAAATTATATTAATATATATTATAATAATGATCAAATAATAAATTAATAAACTATTATTAATATGATAGATATTAATTAAAATATATTTGTAGAACCAAAAATAATTCAAAATCAAAGTTAATTATATTACTTAATAAAATTTTAAATTTTTGAAATTTTGTTTATTTTTATAATCTTATATTTTTTTTCATTAAAAATAATTTATTTAAATTATATCTGTCTCACTCATTATTTAATTTGTAATTAATATTTCTATAAAAATAAATTAAAAAATAATTAAAATGAATATTTACAAATATAATAAATACAAATAAAAATGCGATTTATTATTAAATTTTTATGTTATATAGGTTTAATGGTTTAAGTATTTTGGGGGTTTTGGAGTTTAGGAGTCTAGAGATTTAAATGTTTAGTCATTAAGTGGTTTATAAGTTTTATTTAAATAATAAAATAAAAAAAAATAATTTTCGGATTTTTTATCATTTTTGAAGGTTATAACCTTTGAAAATATAATAAATTTTAATTTATTTTCAAATGTAAATATAATATTTAGTTATAATAACTTAAAATTAATATTTAAAATTATAATAAATATAAATAAAAATCAGAGTTATTATTTATTAAGTAGTATATAGCTGTTAAAAGATTTATGTATTTAGGGGTTTCGGGATTTATGAGCTTTCTAATTTAAGTAAGTAAGCATTTAATGATCTATAGGTTTTATTTAAAAAATGAAATAATAAAAAATTTATTTTTTTTTATTTTTTAACATTTTCAAAGGTTATAATCTTTAAAAATATAATAATTTTAAAATTTTTTCAAAAGTGAATACAATATTTAGTTATAATAATTATTATATTTATATTTCATATAAATTCAATATAAACATTTTTATTGATAAAAATAATCTAATAATGATGAAAAAAAAATTAATAATCTATTATTAATAAGATAGATATCATTTAAAATATATTTAGAAAACCTAAAATGATTCATAAGCAAAGTAAAATATGTTACTATATAATAATTTTTTGTTTTGAAATTTGTTTTTCTTTTAAAAAGTTTATCTATATTATTTTGATAAAAAATAATTTATATAAATTTTATTTGTGTAACTCAATTTATTTTGTAATTAATATTTATATTAAAATAAACAAATAAATAATTAAATTTGAATATTTAAAATTAAAATGGAAAAAAATGAGATTTATTCTTTATTATATATGATATACAAGTTTTAATTAAATTAGATCAGTCTCACTAATAATTTATTTTGTAATTAATATTTCTATAAAAATAAACTGATAATTAATTAAAATTATACTGAATAATTAAAATAATTTATTTTGTTCCTCTCTCAACTCTAGAATGATTGCTAAAGCTATAACCAAAATAATAGGAGGTTTTACTTTATCTCTATTATGTCTCATCATATTTGATGTTGAATCACTAGGCTATCAAAGATAATTTGACTCATGCAAGCTAACAGACTAAACGAAAGTTGTACCCCTATGTGTTGAAATAGCAAGTTGTTGAGGATGCTATTTATATTGATTATTGTAATTTCTTCTAAAATATCTCTCATGCACACACTCAAAGCAATTTTTTTAAAACATAGTTTACCTCTAAAAAAATAACCACCTTGTAGGCTATTAGTACAAACTACCCCTGGGGTGGTTTGAGCAGGGGAAGAAGTATGGGCTCTCTTTCAATGAAGAATCAAAAAATTTATTTTATTGGCATGTCTAAGCCTTTTTTTATATCCTCATGGATATGAAAAGTATCATTTCTTTCTTTTTATATTAAATGAGTGATGTATACAAGCTCACAATACCCAAAAAGGTGTAAATTGGTATATCTAAGCCTTTTTTTATATCCTCTTGGACATGAAAAGTATCATTTCTTTCTTTTTATATTAAATGAGTTATGTATACAAGCTCACAATACCCAAAAAGGCATAAATGAATCATATTCAAATGTATAAAATATTTTAATCATTGCTCAAAATATTTGTCTTGCATATTGACACTTGAGGTCACAAATCAATGGAAAAAGCCATAATGATATTTCTAATCTCAAAAATTTTAGCAAAAGAAAGTTATAAAGAGTAGTACTCGAGCTTTAACTATATCTAGGGTCATGACTTTTGCTCTTGAGGAATGTCGAAAGTTACAATCATTCCTAGTGCAATGACTTTGCAATATAAAGATAAAATGCACAAGCTATGGTCATATCCAAAACTGTGACCCAGTATTATAGTGATTAAATATGTATTCATGATCATTCTTAGTGCCATAAAAATATGTTCAACAGAGAGACACAAGTTATGGCATATTCTGATCGATATGATTTTGTGTTCTAGAGATAAAGTATACAATCATGACCATTGCTAATGCTACAATAATCTAAAGCAAGAAAGAGATTGAATCCAGAACTCACCCCTAGAGTCATGACTTTGTGTTACATATACAAAAAAATAAATCTATGACATTGCTAAATGTTGAGAATTGCAATTTAAATTTAACACTTAGTCATTTGATTATAAATGTGAAAAACATGAGATTTAGGATTTAGGTTTTATGGATTGGAGTTATAGTTTATGGTTTAAGGTTTAGGATTTAAAGTTTAGTGTTTATAGTTTTTTTTTGTTTTTTTTGGAAAATATACACTTTATTTATCATTTAGGCACACAACTTACAAGAGACTAAAAAGCTGAATAATTTAGGCCAACCCACCAAATCCTATGCACCTTAATGATTCTATGCAAAAAATACATAAAAAAAGATGATGCCTAATAATTTGAAGTGTACGAATACAACTAAAATCACTTGGAATTCCCGGACTTCAGAGTTCGCATTGAGTCATTATGCAAACTGCGTCCTTTCCATTCGGATTATTCCAAGCCTTTTGGAGGAACTTGAATGATGCACCATATAAAAACTATGCAAATATAAGATTGTGCATGTCTATGACATGCAACATCAAGCATTTGCCTATGTCATTATAATGAAATGGAATACATGTTAAACTAAATACCCATAAATCCACAAGTCCATATCTACGACACTTTGTCAATTCATTCTCACCTCTGAAATCCACATTCTTCTGCTCCAATGATCCTCAAAAGAGTATCTCTTGGATTAGACTGCTTCCTCCTCGAGCTCCAAGAAGTGGCTGTATGTTGCACCGACGAAATATCAAAAAATATGCATGCATCGATGTGCATGTGTGATGAGGTCCATCTCATAGTTTAATTATCTATGTGTACAACCAACCTAGAATACAAGTAAAATTACAAAATGCTATCAAGATGAGTCTTCTGCTCCCGGGAGTGTTGCATCGCCTAATGTGTATTTTCAAAATGCATTAGTAGGCCCCACTTAGAGATACTCATGGGTCTAGTTTTCCTCATTGCATGCTACATAGAGAAGAGATAAAATTGTGTGTGTGAGTATGTCATGATCAGTCTATACAAGTACATGGTGCATATAAAGTCCAAAATACAAATAAGACTACAAACATAAACTACAAGTTTGAATCTTTCTCTCCCGTGTTGCTGGTATGGACTCCATTGCTTACTGGTCCTTCTTGGTGAAGCTTCAGTTTTGTCGGCTCTCTAATTAATCATGGATTACCCGCTACTCCTGTTGAGCGATGGTTGGGTGGCCCTCTATGCTGCCTGATACGGCTAGTGGGATCCACTCCGAGCTACTCTTGGGTTTACTCTCGACCACTTTGCTCAGTCTCATCAGTTGTCTGAATGTTATCATTCTAGCTTGCTAGTGGGGCCCTCTACAAGCTGGTGGCCCATACTTCTGGCTGTTTCCAGGACTTATTGTCCCCTCTAAATGTTACACCAAAATGGACAATAATATGTGCACGTGTGTACTATGGTCCATCGCTATGTGTGTGTGGTGCAGTAGTATCAGGGTTTAGGAGTTTAGTAATTGAAGTATTTAGGTATTTTGTGGTTTATAGGTTTTATTTAAATAATTAAATAACAAAAAAATTATTTTTATGATATTTTCCCATTTTCAAGGTTATAACCATTGAAAATATAATAATAATTAATTTTTTTTCAAATGTTAATACAATATTTAATTATAATAATCATACAAATTAAATATCATGTAAATTCAATATAAATAATTTTATTGATAGATATTATAATACTGTTCATAATATAGATTAATAAACTATTATTAATAAGATAGATATTAATTAAAATGTATTTGCAAAACCTGAAAGGATTCAAAAACAAAGTAAAATATATTACTAAATAATAATTTTTTATTTTTAAATTTTTGATTCTTTTTATAAGCTTATAAATTTTTTTGATGATGATAAATTATTTATATTTTATTTCTCTAATTCATAATTTTATTTTGCAATTAATATTTCTATAAAAATAAACTAATAAATAATTAAAATGAATATTAAAATTATAATGAATACAAATAAAAATGATTTTTATGATTAATTATTTAGGGTATACAGGTTTAATGGTTTAAGTATTTAAGAGTTTACGAGTTTAGTGATTTATGTTATTTGGCATTTAGTAGTTTATATGTTTTATTTAAATAATGAAATAACAAAAAAAATTATTTTTCAATTTTTTTATCAATTTTGAATGTTATAAACTTTATAAATATAATAATTTTTAAATTCTTTTCAAATGTGAATACAATATTTAGATATAATAAACTTAATAATTATATATCATGTAAATTAAAAATAAACAATTTTATTGATAGATATTAATAAACTAAATATAAATATAAATATAATAATGATCAAAAAATAAATTAATAAACTATTATTTATTGATAAATATTTTTATATTATTTATAAATACTTAAACCTTTAAAGATGGTTTAAATTTTTAAGTATTTAAGGGTTTTGGGGTTTAGGAGTTTAATGATTTAAGAATTTAGGCATTTAGTAGTTTATAGGTTTTATTTAAACAATAAAATAACAAAAAATTTATTTTTGTGTTTATTTCATTTTCAAATATGAAAACCTTTAAAAATATAATAATTTTTAAATTATTTTCAAATGTAAATATAATAATTAGTTATAATAATCTTTATAGTTATATACCATGTAAATTCAATACAAACAATTTTATTGATAAATATTCTAATAATGATCAAAAAATAAATTAATAATCTATTATTAATAAGATAGGTATCAATTAAAATATAATTACAAAACCTAAAATGATTCAAAAGCAAAGAAAAATATATTATTATATAATAATTTTTTGTTTTTAAATTTTTTTTTAAAAGTTTATTAATAATTTTTTGATGAAAAATAATTTATATAAATTTTTTTTTCTAGCTCAATTTATTTTGTAATAAATATTTATATATAAATAAAAAAATAATTAATTAAAATGAATATTTAAAATTATAATGAAAAAAAAATGAGATTTATTATTTATTATATAGGGATACTATTTTAATATTAATTAGATTTGTCTCACAAATAATTTATTTTGTAATTAATATTTCTATAAAAATAAACTGATAAATAATTAAAATAAAAATTTAAAATTATAGTGAATAAAATTTAAAATCAGATTTATTATTTATTATTTATTATTAATCTATACCAGTTTAACGGAATAAGTATTTAGCGGTTTTGTCATTTAGGAGTTTAGCAATTTATGTTTTTAGGCTTTTAGTGGTTTATAGGTTTTATTTAAAAAATAAAATAACAAAAAATTTTTTATAATTTGTTATCATTTTCATAGGGAACTTTGAAAATATAATAATATTTACAATTTTTTGAAATGTGAATATAATATTTAGTTATAATAATATTAATAATTATATATCATATAAATTCAAAATAAATAATTTTATTGATAGATAATATAATAATGATCAAAAATTAAATTAATAAACTATAAATAAAAAGATAGATATTAATTAAAAAATATTTACAAAATGAAAATTGATTCAAAATTAAAGTAAAATATATTATTGGATAATAATTTTTAATTTTTAAATTTATACTTCTTTTATAAGCGTCCTTTTTTTTATTAAAAATAAATTAATTAAATTATATTTCCACACTCATAATTTATTTTGTAATAAATATTTCTATAAAAATAAACTAATAAATAATTAAAATGAATATTAAAAATTATAATAAATAGAAATAAAAATTAGATTTATTAATAATTAAGTAGTATTTAGCAGCTTAATGGTTTATGTATTTAGGCATTACGTGGTTTAGGAGTTTTCTGATTTAACTGTGTATGAATTTAGTGGGTTATAGTTTTTATTTAAGAAAAAAATAAAAAAAAATTATTTTTATTATTTTTTGATATTTTTAAAGGTTATAACCTTTGAAAATATAATAATATTTAAATTTTTTTGAAAACTAAATAAATATTTATTTATAATAATTATATTAATTATATATCATATAAATTCAATATAAACAATTTTATTGATAGATATTCTAATAATTATCAAAAAATAAATTAATAATCTATTATGAATAAGATTGATTTTACTTAAAATATAATATCAAAACCTAAAATGATTCAAAAGCAAAACAAAATATATTACTTAATAATAATTATTTGTTTTTAAATTTTTATTCTTTTTATAAGCTTATCTATTTTTTGATGAAAAATAATTTTAATAAATTATATTTTTAACTCATAATTTATTTTATAATTAATATGTATATATAAATAAAAAACTACATAAATAAAATGAAATTTTTAAATTATATTGAAAACAAATAAAAAATGAGAATAATTAATTATTATTTAAGGTATACACATTTAAACAATTATCTATATAGGGTTATCAGGATTTTGTTGTGTATTGATTAAAGTATTTACGCATTTAGTGATTTATAGGTTTTATTTAAACAATGAAATAATAAAAAAAATATTTTTTTTTGTTTTTTCACATGTTCAAGGGTTATAAACTTTGAAAATATAATAATTTTAAATTTTTTTTCAAAAGTGAATACAATATTTAGAAATAATAATTATTAAATTTATATATCATATAAATTAAATATAAATATTTTTATTGATAAATATTATAATAATGAAGAAAAAATAATTTAATAATCTATTATTAATAAGTTAGATATCAATTAAAATATAATTACAAAACCTAAATTGATTCATAAACAAAGTAAAATATATTACTATATAATAATTTTTTGTTTTTAATTTTTTTATTCATTTAATAAGTTTATCTATATTTTTTTGTTTAATCATAATTTATATAAATTATATTTGTCTAACTTATAATTCATTTTGTAATTAATATTTATATAAAAATAAACAAATGAATATTTAAAATTATAATGAAAAAAATAAAAATGAGATTTATTATTTATTATTTATTATTTAGGATATACATGTTTAAAAAATTATCTATTTAGGGTTTTCGAGATTTAGAAGTTATTGATTTAAGTATTTAGGAATTTAATGGTTTATGGCTTTTATTTAAACAATGAAATAACAAAAAATTTATTTTTGATATTTTTTCAAATTTTCAAATGTCATAACATTTGAAACTATAATAATTTTTAAATTTTTTAGAAATGTGAATACAATATTTAGTTATAATAATAATTATCACTATATATAATATAAACTAAATATAAACAATTTTATTGATAATATTATATCAATTATCAAAAAAATAAATTAATAAACTATTATTAATATGATAGATATAAATTAAAATATAATTAAAACACCTAAAATGATTCAAAATCAATGTAAATTTATTACTAAATACTACTTTTTGTTTTTTTTGTTTTTCCCTCATTTAATAAGATTATATATTTTTTGATAAAAAATAAATTATTTAAATTATATTTGTATCACCCATAATTTATTTTGTAATTAATATTTCTATAAATTATTTAAATTATATTTAAGGTTTACGAGTTTAAAGGTTTAGATATTTAGGGGCTTCGGGGTTTAGGAGTTTAGATATTTCTGTATTTAGGCATTTAATGGTTTATAAGTTTTATTTAAACAATGATATAACAAAAAATTTATTTTTGTTATATTTTCTCATTTTTGAAGGTTATAACCTTTGAAAATATAATAATTTTTAAATTATTTATATATGTGAATACTATATTTAGTTATGATAATCTTAATAATTATATATCATGTTAATTCAAAATAAACAATTATATTGAATTATTAATGATCAAAAAATATATTTACAAATAAAATATATCTTGTTAATTCAAAAAATATTGATAGGTATTATATTAATGATCAAAAAACAAATTAATAAACTATTATTATAATATTGATATTTTTTAAAATATATTTGCAAAATGTAAATTTATTCAAAATCAAAGTAAAATATAATACTAAATAATCAATTTTTTGATGTTTTGCTTCTTTTTATAAGTTTATATTTTTTTTATTTAAAGTAAATTATTTAAATTATATTTGTCTTCCACATAATTTATTTTTAATTTATAATTCTATAAAAATAAACTAATAAATAATTAAAATTAATTTTTAAAAATATAATGAATACAAATAAAATTGAGATTTATTATTTATTATACAAGATAAATTAGTTTAATGGTTTAAGTATATAGGTGTTTTGGGGTTTAGTGATTTAAGTGTTTAGGACTTTAGTGATGTATTGTTTTTATTTAAAGAATAAAAAAATAAAAAATTAAATTTTTTAATTTTTTTTTAATTTTTGAAGGTTATAACCTTTGAAAATATAATAATTTTTAATTTTTTTTAAATGTTAATATAATATTTAGTTATATTATTCTTAATAATTATATATAATCTAAACTCAATATAAATAATTTTATTAATAGATATTATAATAATGATCAATAAAAAATAAATAAACTATTATTTATAATAATGATATAAATTAAAATATAATTACAAAAACTAAAATGATTCAAAATAAAAAAAAAATATATTACAAAATAATAAATTTTTGTTTTTAAAATTTTGCCTCTTTTTATAAGCATATATATATTTTTTGATAAAAAATAAATTATTTAAAATAGATCTGTCTCACTAATAATTTATTTTGTAATTAATATTTCTATAAAATAAATTAATAAATAATAAAAATAAAAATTTAAAATTATACTGAATAAAAATTAAAATAAGATTTATGATTTATAATTAATGTATACAAGCTTAATGATTTAAGTATTTATATGTTTTGTCGTTAGATGTTTAGCAATTTATTTTTTTATGCTTTTAGTGGTTTATAAGTTTTATTTAAAAAAATAAAATAACAAAAAAAATTTATATAATTTTTTTATCATTTTTATAGGTTATAACAATTGAAAATATAATAATATTTAAAATTTTTTGAATTTTTAATATAATATTTTGTTATAATAATATTAATAAAATTATATCATATAAATTTAATATAAATAATTTTATTGATAGATATTATAATAATGATCAAAAATTAAATTTATAAACTATTAATATTAAGATAGATATTAATTAAAAATTATTTACAAAACCCAAATTGATTCAAAATTAAAGTAACTTATATTACTTGATAATAATTTTTAATTTTTAAATTTATACTTCTTTTATAAGCGTAAAGACTTTTACTGATTAAAAAAAATTATTTAAATTATATTTATTGCACTCATAATTTATTTTGTAATAAATAATTCTATAGAATAAACTAATAAATAATTAAAATAAATATTTAAAATTATAATAAATAGAAATAAAAATTAGATTTATTAATTATTAAGTAGTATATCGGGGTTTAATGGTTTATGTATTTAGTCATTACAAGGTTTAGAAGTTTACTGATTGAACTGTGTATGCATTTAGTGGTTATATGTTTTATTTAAAAAATAAATAAACAAAAAATTTATTTTTCTTATTTTTTGATATTTTCAAATGTTATAAACTTTGAAAATATAATAATTTTCAAATTTTTTTCAAAAGTGAATTCATATTTAGTTATAATAATCATTATATTTATATTTCATATAAATTCAATTTAAATAATTTTATTGATAGATATTATAATAATGATCAAAAAATAAATTAATAATCTATTATTAATAAGATAAATATCAATTAAAATATAATTACAAAACCATTAAAGATTCAGAAGCAAAGCAAATTATATTATTATATAATAATTTTTTGTTTTTAATTTTTTTTTTCTTTTATAAAGTTTATCTATATTTTTTTTTGATGAAAAATAATTTATATAAATTATAAGTGTCTTACTCATAATTTATTTTGTAATTAATATTTATATAAAAATAAACAAATAAATAATTAAAATGAATATTTAAAATTATAAAGAAAAAATTAAAAACGAGATTTATTATTTATTATTTAGGATATATCTGATTAAAAAAATTATATATTTTGGGTTTTCGAGATTTAGAATTTATTCATTTAACTATTTCTGAATTTAGTGGTTTATAGGTTTTATTTAAACAATGAAATAACAAATAAATTATTTTTGATATTTTTTCAGATTTTCAAAGATAAATATAATAATTTTAAAATTTTTTAAAAATGTGAATACAATATTTAGTAATAATAATTATTATAACAATATATAATATAAACTAAATATAAACAATTTTATTGATAGATATTATATCAATTATCAAATAATAAATGAATAAACTATTTTTAATATTATATATATAAATTAAAATTTAATTACAAAAACTAAAATGATAAGAAATCAAAGTAAATTTATTACTAAATAATAATTTTTGTGTTTTAATTTTTGCCTCATTTAATAAGATTATATTTTTTTGATGAAAAATAAATTATTTAAATTATATTTAAGGTTTACGAGTTTAAAGTTTTAAGTATTTACGGGCTTTTGTGTTTAGGAGTTTATAGATTTAAGTGGTTAGGCATTTAGTGGTCTATAAGTTTTATTTAAACAATGATATAACAAAAAAATTATTTTTATTTTTTTTTATAGTTTTTTAATGTTAACCTTTGAAAATTTAAAAATTTCTAAATTTTTTTCAAATGTAAATATAATATTTAGTTATAATAATCTTAATAAATATAAGTCTTTTAAATTCAATATAAATAATCACATTGCTAGATATTATAATAATGATCAATAAATAAATTAATAAAGTATTATTAATAAGATAGATATTATTTAAAATATAATTGCAAAATCTAAATTTATTCAAAATCAAAGTATATATTACTAAATAATAAATTTTTTTTAATATTTTGCTTTTTTTATAAGTTAATATTTTTGTTATTAAAAATAAATTTTTTAAATTATATTTGTCTTCCTCATAAATTATTTTGTAATTTATTATTCTTTAAAAATAAACTAATAAATAATTAAAATGAATATTTAAAATTATAATGAATACAAATAAAATTGAGATTTATTATTTATTATTCAGGATATACAGGTTTAATGGTTTAAGTATTTAGGTGTTTTGGGGTTTATTCATTTAAGTGTTTATGCCTTAAGTGATTTTATCTAATATTTGAAGTTTATAACCTTCGAAAATATAATAATTTTTAATTTTTTTTAAAATATGAATATAATATTTAGTTATAAAAATCTTGATAATTATATATAAGGTAAAATCAATATGAATAATTTTATTTATAGATATTATAATAATGATCAATAAATAAATTAATATACTATTATTAATTAGAATGATATAAATTAAAATATAATTGCAAAATCTAAAATTATTCAAAATTAAATAAAAATAAATTACTAAATAATAATATTTTGTTTTAAAAATTTTGCCTCTTTTTATGATCTTATATTTTTTTTAAGAAAAATAAATTATTTATATTTTATCTATCTCACAAATAATTTATTTTGTAATTATTATTTCTATAATATAAACTGATAAATAATTAAAATGAATATTTAAGATTAAAATGAATACTAATAAAAATGAGATTTATTATTTTTTATTCAGAGTAAACTAATTTAAAGGCTTATGTATTTATGGGCTTCAGGGTTTAGAAGTTTAGTCATTAAGAATTTAGGTATTTTGTGGTTTATAGATTTTATTTAAAAAATCTAATAAAAAAAATTATTTTTTTATTTTTTCTTATTTTCAAAGGTTATAACCTTTGACAACATAATAATTTTTAAATTTTTTTAAAATGTGAAAATATTATTTTGTTATAATAATCTAAATAATTATATATTATGTAAATTCAAAATAAATAATTTTTTATAGATATTATGATGACGATAATAAAATAAATTAATAAACTATTATTAATAAGATAGATATTAAATAAAATTTATTTGCAAAACCTAAAATGATTCAAAATCAAAGTAAAATATATTAATAAGATAGATATTAAATAAACTATTATTAATAATATAAAATATATATGTTTAAAAAATTATATATTTAGGAGTTTTGAGATTTTAGAATTTAGTGATTTAAGTGTTTAGGCATTTAGTTGTTTATAGGTTTTATTTAAAAAATAAAATAACATAAAATTTTTTTTTGTTATTTGTTCTCATTTTTGAATAATATACCCTTTGAAACTATAAAAATTTTTAATGTTTTTTTAAATGTGAATACTATATTTAGTTATGATAATCTTAATAATTATATATCATGTAAATTCAATATAAACAATTATATTGATATATATTATAATACTGATCATACAAAAGATTAATAAACAATTACTAATAAGATAAATATTGTTTAAAATATATTTACAAAACCTAAAATGATTCAAAATCAAAGTTAAATATTTTATTAAATATTAATTTTAAATTTTTGTATCCATTTATAAGCTTATATATTTTTTGATGAAAAATAAATTATTTAAATTATATTTGTCTCTCTATTAATTTATTTGTTAATTTATATTTCAATAAAAATAAACTAATAAATAATTAAAATGTATTAATAAAATTATATTGAATACTAATAAAAATGAGATTTATGATTTATTATTTAAGGTATACTTATTTAATGGTTTAAGTTTATTGTGGTTTTGGGGTTAATGAGTTTATTGATTTATATGTTTACACATATAGGTTTTATTTATTGATTCATTTGTTTTATTTAATCAATGAAATAACAAAAAATTTATTTTTATGAATTTTCGTGATTTCAAAGGTTATAACCTTTGAAAATATAATAATTTTTTAATAGTTCTAAATTTTTAATACGATACTTAGTTATAATAATCTTAATAATTATATTTGATGTAAATTCAATATATAAAAATTTATTAATATATATTATTTTGATGATCAACTAATAAATTAATAAACTATTATTAATAAGACAAATATTAATTAAAATATATTTGCAGAACCCAAAATAATTCAAAATCAAAGTAAATTATATTACTAAATAAAATTTTCAATTTTTGAAATTTTGTTTATTTTTATAAGCTTATATTTTTTTTCATAAAAAATAATTTATTTAAATTATATATGTCTCACTCATTATTTATTTTGTAATTAATATTTCTATAAAAATAAAATAAAAAATAATTAAAATGAATATTTAAAATTATAATGGATACAAATAAAAATAAGATTTATGATTTATTATTTAGGTTATATAGGTTTAATGGTTTAAGTATTTAGGGGGTTTTGGGGTTTAAGAGTCTAGTGATTTAAATGTTTAGGCATTTAGTGGTTTATAAGTTTTATTTAAATAATAAAATAATAAAAAAATTATTTTTGGGATTTTTTATCATTTTTGAAGGTTATAACCTTTGAAAATATAATAATTTTTAAATTTTTTTCAAATGTAAATATAATATTTAGTTTTAATAATCTTAATAATTATAAGACATTTAAATTCAATATAAGTAATTTTATTGTTGGATATTATAAAATTGATCAAATAATAAATTAATAAACTATTCTTAATAAGATTAATAGCAATTAAAATATAATTACAAACTCTATATAATGATTCAAAATCAAAGTAAAATATATTACAAAATAATAATTTTTTGTTTTTAAATGTGTCCTTTTTATAAGCTTATATATATTTTTTTGATTAAAAATAAATTATTAAAATTATAGTTTTCTCAGCTCATTATTTATTTTGTAATTAATATTTCTATAAAAAATAAACTAATATATAATTAAAATGAATATTTAAAATTATAATGAATACAAATTAAATTGAGATATATGATTTATAATATGTGTTATCCCAGTTTAATGGTTAGATTATTTAGGAGTTTTGTCATTTAGGAGTTTATCAATTTATGTTTTTAGGTTTTTAGTGGTTTATAGGTTTTTTTTATATAATAAAAATAATTTTTTTTTTTAGATTTTTTCTGATTTTCAAAGGTTATAACGTTTGAAAATAAAATAATTTTTAAAATTTTTTGAAATGTGAATTCCATGTATAATTATATTAATCTTACTAATTATTTATCATTTAAATTCAATATAAATAATTTTAATGATAGATATTATAATAATGATCAAAAATTAAATATTTAAACTATTATTAATAATATAAATATTAATAAAAATATATTTACATAACACAAAATAATTCAAAATCAAATCAAAATATATTACTAAATAATAATCTTTAATTTTTAAATTTTTTTTTGTTTTTATAAGCATATATTTTTTTTATTAAAATAAATTATTTAAATAATATTTGTCTCACTCGAAATTTATTTTGTAAGTAATTTTTCTAAAAAATTAAACTATAAATAATTAAAATGAATATTTAAAATTATAATAAATAGAAATAAAAATAATATTTATTATTTATTATGTAGTATATAGTTGTTAAAAGGTTTATGTATTTAGGGGTTTGGGGATTTATGAGCTTACTAATTTAAGTAAGTAAGCATTTAATGATTTATAGGTTTTATTTAAAAAATCAAATAACAAAAAAATTATTTTTATTATTTTTTCTCATTTTTTAAGGTTATAACCTTTGAAAATATAATAATTTTTAAATTTTTTTCAAAAGTGAATTCAATATTTAGTTATAATAATCATTATATTTATATATCATATAAATTCAATATAAACTATTTAATTGATAAATATTCTAATAAAGATCAAAAAATAAATTAATAATCTATTATTAATAAGATATATATCAATTATAATATAATTACAAAACCTAAAATGATTCAGAAGAAAAGAAAAATATATTACTATATATTAACTATTTGTTTTGAAATTTTTTTTTCTTTTAAAAAGTTTATCTATATTATTTTGATGAAAAATAATTTATATAAATTATATTTGTGTAACTCATAATTTATTTTGTAATTAATATTTATATAAAAATAATCAAATAAATAATTAAAATTTATATTCAAAATTATAATGAAAAAAATAATATTGAGATTTATTATTTATTATTTAGGCTTACCGGTTTAAAAGGATTATTATTTATAATTTGTGGTTTTAGAGATTTAGGAGTTATTGAATTAAGTGTTTAGGCATTTAGTGGTTTATAAGTTTTATTTAAACAATGAAATATCAAAAAAAAATATTTTTATTATTTTTTCAGATTTTCAAAGGTTATAACCTTTGATAATATAATAATTTTTAAATTTATTTCAAAAGTTAATTCAAAATTTTGTTATAATAATCATTATATTTAAGTATCATATAAATTCAATATAAACAATTTTATTGATATATATTCAAATAATGATCAAAAATTAAATTAATAATCTATTATTAATAAGATAGATATCAATTAAAATATAATTACAAAACAAATAATGATTAAGAAGCAAAGCAAATTATATTATTATATAATAATTTTTTGTTTTTAATTTTTTTTTCTTTTAATAAGTTTATCTATATTTTTTTTTGATCAAAAATTAAAATTAATATTTAAGATTATAATGAAAAAAATAAAAATGAGATTTATTGTTTATTATTTAGGATATATCTAATTAACAAAATTATATATTTAGGGTTTTCAAGATTTAGAAGTTATTCATTCAAGTATTTAGGCATTTAGTGGTTTAAAAGTTATATTTAAACAATGAAATAACAAATAAATTAATTTTTATATTTTTTCAAATTTTCAAAGGTTATAACCTTTGAAAATATAATAATTTTAAAATTTTATAAAAATGTGAATTCAATATTTAGTAATAATAATAATTATAATGATATATATTATAAACTAAATATAAATAATTTTATTGATTGGTATTATATCAAAATATCAAAAAATATACATGCATCGATGTGCATGTGTGATGAGGTCCATCTCATAGTCTAATTATCTACGCGTACAACCAAGCTAGAATAAAAGTAAAATTACAAAATTCTATAAAGATAGGTCTTCTGCTCCCGGGATTGTAGCATCGCCTAATGTGTATTTACAAAATGGATTAGTGGGCCCCACTTAGAGATACTAATGGGTCTAGTTGCCCCCATTGCATGCTGCATAGAGAACAAACAAGATTGTGTGTGTGAGTAAGTCATGATCTGTCTCTACAAGTACATGGTGCATACAAAGTCCAAAATACAAATAAGACTACAGACATAACCTACAAGTTTGAATCTTTCGCTCCCGTGTGGCGGGTCTGGACTCCATTGCTTATTGGCCCTGCTTGGTGCTGCTTCGGATTTTGGCGGGTATCCAATTAATCATGGATTACCCGCTACTCCTATTGAGCGACAGTTGGGTGGCCCTCTATGCTATCTGATAGGGTTAGTGGGGCCCTTTTCAAGCTGGTGGCTCATACTTCTCGCTGCTTGGAGGACTTGCTAGCCCCTCTAAATGCTACACCAAAATGGATAAGAATATGTGCACGTGTGTACTGTGGTCCATCGCTATTTGTGTGTGGTGCAGTAGTATCAGGGTTCATAAGTTTAATAATTTAAGTATTTAGGTATTTTGTGGTTTATAGGTTTTCTTTAAATACTTAAATAACAAAAAAAATTATTTTTATGATTTTTTTTTTCATTTTAAAGGTTATAACCATTGAAAATATTATAATTTTTAATTTTTTTTCAAATGTTAATACAAATTTAATTATAATAATCATACAAATTAAATATCATGTAAATTCAATATAAATAATTTTATTCATCGATATTATAATACTGAACATAAAATAGTTTTTTGTTGTTTCTGTGTTTCTCTATCTAAATCTCACTACAATGGTAGCACAATTGCCCAGCATTTATACTTGTCTAACTCAATTTATTCTGTAATTAATAATTATATAAAAATAAACGAATAAATAATAAAATGAATATTTTAAATTATAATTATAAAAATAATATTGAGATTTATTATTTTTTATTTAGGGTATACCGGTTTAAAATGATTATCTATTTAGGGTTTTCGAGATTTAGGAGTTATTGATATACATATTTAGGCATTTAGTGGTTTATAGAATTTATTTAAACAATGAAAAAACAAAAAAATTATTTTTGTTATTTTTTCACATTTTCAAAGGTTATAACATTTGAAAATATAATAATTTTAAAATTTTTTTAAAATGTGAATAAAATATTTAGTAATATTTATCATTATAAATATATATAATATAAACTAATTATAAATAATTTTATTGATAGATATGATATCAATTTTCAAAAAATAAATTAATAAACTATTATTAATATGATAGATATAAATTAAAATATAATTACAAAACCTAAAATGATTCAAAATCAAAGTAAAATTTATTACAAAATAATAATTTTTTGTTTTTAAATTTTTACATCTTTTTATAAGATTATATTTTTTTTATTAAAAGTAAATTATTAATATTATATTTATTTGACTAATTATTTATTTTGTTATTAATACTTATATAAAAAATAAACTAATAAATTTTTAAAATGAATATTTAAAATTATAATGAATACAAATTAAAATGAGATTTAAGATTTATTATTGCTGTATACGTAATTTATTTTTTGATAATCTGTTTGTATAACCAAATATTATTTTTTTAATATTTTCATGTAAGTGCAGGAAAGGAAATATTAAGAGGCCAGGATGCAGCATAGCACAATAACGGAGGTCTCGCTGACCGAATAACGGGCCAAAATTGGAGCAGAGCCTGACCCGTCTCATGATCCAACCCGCTCCGGTTAAATGAACCAAAAAAAATTTTAATAAAAAATGTTTTGTAATTTCATTTTCGGGTGGCTATTTTTGGACTCATGGAACTGTTCATCATCTCTCTCTCTTCTCTCTGTGCGATTTATCGTGACTATTCTGTGTGCTACATACTATAAGACATTTCTCTAGCTTTAATTTGTAATGCATAAGAATTTTCTGGTGGATTTAGCTAGTCATACTGAGCTACTAGCGAACCACATTATTTTCGGTGTTTATTTCTCGTTTTTTGATTCTATCATGGATGGTTGCTGAATTGAGATATATATATTGCTTGTTTTTTGTTGTTTCTGTATCTCAATCTCACTACCATGGAAGCACAATTTCCCAACAATTATATATGGTATACCGGTTTAAATGATCGATTATTTAGGTATTTTGTCGTTTAGGAGTTTAGCATTTTATGTTGTTAGGCATCTAGTGGTATATATGTTTTATTTATATAATAAAAGTAAATTTTTTTTGATTTTTTTTTAGATTTTCGAAGGTTATAACCTTTAAAAATAAAATAATTTTTAAAATCTTTTGAAATGTGAATACCATGTATAATTATAATAGTCTTATTAATTATATATCATATAAATTCAATATAAATAATTTTAATCATAGATATTTAAATAATGATCAAAAATTAAAATAATAAACTATTATTAATAATATAAATATTAATTAAAATATATTTACATAAAACAAAATGATTCAAAATCAAATAAAAATATATTAATAAATAATAATATTTTAATTTTTAAAATTTCCATCTTTTTATAAGCTTATATTTTCTTATGATTAAAAATAAATAATTTAAATAATATCTATCTCACTCGAAATTTATTTTGTAATTAATTTTTCTAAAAATTAAAATATAAATAATAATAAAAAATATTAAAATTATATTAAATAGAAATAAAAATGCGATTTATTATTTATTAAGTAGTATACAGCTGTTATAAGGTTTATGTATTTAGGGATTTCGTGTTTTATGAGTAACTGATCTAAGTAAGTAAACATTTAGTGGTCTATAAGTTTTATTTAAAAAAGAAATAACAAAAAATATTTTTTTTGTATTCTTTCTCATTTTTAAAGATTAAAACCTTTAAAAATATAAAAATTTTTAAATTTTTTTCAAAAGTGAATACAATATTTATTTATAATAATCATAATATTTATATATCATATAAATTCAATATAAACAATTTTATTCATAGATATTCTAATAATTATCAAAAAATAAATTAAAAATCTATTATGAATAAGATTGATATTACTTAAAATATAATATCTAAACCTAGAATAATTCAAAAGCAAAGCAAACTATATTACTTAATAATAATTATTTGTTTTTAAATTTCTATTATTTTTATAAGCTCATCTATTTTTTGATGAAAAATAATTTTTATAAATTATATTTTTAACTCATAATTAATTTTATAATTAATACATATATACAAATAAAAAACTAAAAATCAAAATGATTTTTTTAAATTATAATGAAAACAAATAAAAATGAGATTTATTAATTATTATTTAGTGTATACAAGTTTAAAGGATTATCAATATAGGGGTATCGGGATTTCGTAGTTTAGTGATTTAAGTGTTTAGGTATTTAGTGGTGTATAGGTTTTATTTAAACATTGAAATAACAAAAAAAATATTTTTTTTTATTTTTTCACATGTTCAAAGGTTATAATCTTTAAAAATATAAAAATTTTAAAACTTTTTTCAATATTGAATACAATTTTTGTTATAATAATTATTAAATTTATATATCATATAAATTCAATATAAACATTTTTATTGATAAATATTCTAATAATGATCAAAAAATAAAATAATAATCTATTATTAATAAGTTAGATATCAATTAAAAGATAATTACAAAACCTAAAATGATTCAGAAACAAAGCAAAATATATTACTATATAATAATTTTTTGTTTTTAATTTTTATTTTATTTTATTAAGTTTATCTATATTTTTTTGTTGAAAAATAATTTATATAAATTATATTTTTCTAACTTATAATTTATTTTGTATTTAATATTTATATAAAAATAAACAAATAAATAATTAAAATGAATATTTAAAATTATAATGAAAAAAATAAAAATGAGATTTATTATTTATTATTTAGAATATACATGTTTAAAAATTTTATCAATTGAGGGTTTTCGATATTTAGAAGTTATTGATTTAAGTATTTAAGCATTTAATGGTTTATAGGTTTTATTCAAACAATTAAATAACAAAAAATTTATTTTTCATATATTTTCAAATTTTCAAAGGTTATAACATCTGAAAATATAATAATTTTAAAATTTTTCAAAAATATCAATACAATATTTAGTAATAATAAATATTATAACTATATATAATATGAACTAAATATAAACAATTTTATTGATAGATAAGATATCAATTATCAAAAAATAAATTAATAAAATATTATTAATATGATAGATATAAATTAAAATATAATTAAAAAACCTAAAATGATTCAAAATCAATGTAAAATTTATTACTAAATAATAATTTTGTTTTTAGTTTTTGCATCATTTTATAACCTTATATGTTTTTTTGATAAAAAATATATTATTTAAATTATATTTGTATCATTCATAAATTATTTTGTAATTAATATTTCTATAAAATATTTAAATTATATTTAAGGTTTACGAGTTTAAAGGTTTAAGTATTAGGGGCTTCGTGGTTTATGAGTTTAGATATTTATGTATTTAGGCATTTAATGGTTTATAAGTTTTTATTTAAACAATGATATAACAAAAAATTTATCTTTGTTATTTTTTCTCATTTTTGAAGGTTATAAACTTTTAAAATATAACAATTTTTAAATTTTTATTATATGTGAATACTATATTTAGTTATGATAATATTAATAATTATATATCATGTAAATTTAATATAAACAATTATATTGAAAAATATTATATTAATGATCAAAAAATAAATTAATAAACTATTATTAATAAGATAGATATTATTTTAAATATATTTGCAAAACATAAATTTATTCAAAATCAAAGTAAAATATATTACAAAATAATACTTTCTTTGATGTTTTGCTTCTTTTTATATCTTTATATTTTTTTGTTATTAAAAGTAAATTATTTAAATTATATTTGTCTTCCTTATAATTTATTTTTAATTTATAATTCTATAAAAAAACTAATAAATAATTAAAATGATTATTTAAAATTATAATGAATACAAATGAAATAGAGATTTATTATTTATTATTCAGGATATACTAGTTTAATGGTTTAAGTATTTAGGTGTTTTAGGGTTTAGTGATTTAAGTGTTTAGGCCTTAAGTATATTATAGTTTTTATTTAAAGAATGAAAAAATAAAAAATTTAATTTTTTGATTTTTTTTAATTTTTGAAGGTTAAAACCTTGGAAAAAATAATAATTTTTAATTTTTTTAAATGTGAATATAATATTCAGTAATAATAATCTTAATAATTAAATATAATGTAAACTCAATATAAATAATTTTATTAATAGATATTATTATAATGATCAATAAAAAATTAATAAACTATTATTAATTAGAATGATATAAATTAAAATATAATTGCAAAATTAAAATGATTCAAAATTAAAATAAAATATATTACTAAATAATAAATTTTTGTTCATAAAATTTTGCCTCTTTTTATAAGGATATATATTTTATTTGATGAAAAATAAATTTTTTAAATCAGATCTGTCTCACTAAAAATTTATTTTGTAATTAATATTTCTATAAAAATAAACTGATAAGAAATTAAAATAAAAATTTAAAATTATACTAAATAAAAATTAAATTGAGATTTATGATTTTTTATTAATGTACACCAGTTTAATAGTTTATGTATTTAAATGTTTTATCGTTTAAAAGTTTAGCAATTTATGTTTTTAGGCATTTAGTGGTTTATAGGTTTTATTTAAACAATAAAATAACAAAAAAAAATTGTAATTTTTTCACATTTTCATAGGTTATAACCTTTGAAAATATAATATATTTAAAATTATTTGAAATGTGAATTCACTATTTAGTTATAATAATATTAATATTTATGTATAATATAAATTGAATATAAACAATTTTATTGATAAATAATATAATAATGATCAAAATTTAAATTAATAAACTATTAAAAAAATATTGATATTAATTAAAAAATAGTTACAAAACCCAAATTGATTCAAAATTAAAGTAAAATATATTACTGGATAATAATTTTTAATTTTTAGATTTATACTTCTTTTATAAGCATATATTTTTTTTGATTAAAAATAAATTAATTAAAATATTTATGTCACTCTCATTCTTTAATTTGTAATAAATATATCTATAAAAATAAACTAATAAATAATTAAAATTAATATTTAACATTATTATAAATAGAAATAAAAATTAGATTTATTAATTATTAAGTATTATATAGTTATTTAATGGTTTATGTATTTAGGCATTACGAGGTTTAAGAGTTTACTGATTTAACTGTGTATGCATTTAGTGGTTTATAGGTTTTATTAAAAAAATAAAATTATAAAGAATTTATTTTTATTATTTTTTGATATTTTCAAAGGTTATAACCTTTGAAAATATAATAATTTTAATATTTTTTTTAATGTGAATATAATATTTAGTTATAATAATCATTATATTTATATATCATATAAATTCTATATAAACAATTTTATGGATAAATATTCTAATAATGATAAAAAAATAAATTAATAATCTATTATTAATAAGATAGATATCAATTAAAATATAATTACAAAACCTATAATGATTCAGAAGAAAAGCAAAATATATTACTATATAATAATTTTTTGTTTTGAAATTTTTTTTCTTTTAAAAATATATCAATAATTTTTTTATAAAAAATAATTTATATAATATATATTTGTCTTACTCAATTTATTTTGTAATTAATATTCATTTGAAAATAAAAAAATTAATAATTAAAATGAATATTTAAAATTATATGAAAAAAATGAGATTTATTATTTATTATTTAGGGATACCGGTTTAATTTAAATTAGATCCGACTCACTAATAATTTATTTTGTAATTAATATTTCTTTAAAATAAATTGATAAATAATTAAAATAAAAATTTAAAATTATACTCAATAAAAATTAAAATGAGATTTATGATTTATTATTAAGGTATACTAGTTTAATGATTTAAGTATTTAGAGGTTTTGTCGTTAAGAGTTTAGCGATTTATGTTTTTAGGCTTTTAGTGGTTTATAGGTTTTATTTATAAAAATAAAATAACAGAAAAAATTTCTATAATTTTTTATCTTTTTCATTAGTTATCACATTTGAAAATATAATAATATTTAAAATTTTTTGAAATTTTAATACAATATTTTATTAAAATAATATTAATAATTATATATCATATAAATTTAATATAAATAATTTTATTGATAGATATTATAATAATGATCAAAAATTAAATTTATAAACTATTAATATTTAAGATATATATTAATTAAAAAATATTTAAAAAACCTAAATTTATTCAAAATTAAAGTAACTTATATTACTTGATAATAATTTTTAATTTTTAAATTTATACTTCTTTTATAATCCTATATTTTTATTAGATAAATAATATATCATTTAAATTATATTTGTCCCACTAATAATTTTTTTTGTAATAAATATTTATAAATAAATACAATAATAAATAATTAAAATGAATATTTAAAAATATAATAAATAGCAAAAAAATAGATTTATTAATTTTTAAATAGTTTTAGCGGTATAATGGTTTATGTATTTAGGCATTACGGGGTTTATGAGTTTACTGATTTAACTTTATATGCATTTATTAGGGGTGCTCAAGGGACTCAGAGATTCGTGACCCGACCCGAAGTCTTGTCCCAAAAGAATCGGCACAGAGAAAAATCCGTTGACTTTGACTTATCCCATTTCGTTCTGTCAAGTATTTTTTATTTAGGGACGGTATTGGATCTTAAGAAATATCCATCTCGAAAACCATCCCATCCTAAAAAACCGATACTAGAACCAAGAATATATATATATATATAACATGAAGATGCCACCAATTCAACTACTGCCCATCCACTTCCAATGCACTTATTGATGTTTCGACGAGTTCCAGGCCACCTCACGCCATTCCAGCCGTGTTCAGTTAGGTCCAGCCCTTGTTCGTCGCACTTCTGGTTGCCTCCACCGTGTCTCAGATGCCACCAGCCTTTTGGTTTGTTTTTCTGACGAGAATTGAATGATTAATTATTATTATTATTATGTGTCTCAGTCAGTTTTGTTGAGTATTGGTTGTGGTGTTGTGGTTGGGCCGAATGAGTGGGCTGAATGTGTTACAGTCAGTTTTGTAGAGCTTTCTAGTTTGAAATATTTATATGTATTTATGTTTAACATATCATATTAATTAATGGCAATGCAGATGGCACAATCCAATGGTAACCGAAAAATACAATAAATTAAAGATGATCACATCTCAAATGATCAAAGTACTGGTAAATCCAATCATCATCCTTTCACGAACCCTCCTATTGTTACGGCAAGTTCTTCAATTCCAATTGTAAAAGAAAGTCAAGGTACATCTGAACCTCATGCTCATAAAAAGTATAAGTCGGCTATTTGGAATACTTATGAGATATTAGTTGATTCAGAGGGAAATAAAACTAGTAGTGCATCTTGTATATGATGTAGGGAAAGAATATTTGGCAAAAGTGATCAAGGTACTTCGGGTTAATGGAAATACTTGAGAGAGACTTGTAGAAAATTTCCACACAAAAAAGAATTAATAGAAGCTCATAAAGGTAAAGACAAGTCATAATCTTTGTTGAGTTTCACTAAAGGTACTAGTTCAGGGGATAACAAATTAACTTGTTGGAAATTTGATCAACAAATAGTTAGGGAGGCTTTGGTGAAAATGATCATAAAAGATGAATTGCCTTTTTGTTTTGTTGAGAGGATGAGTTTAATGAGTTTTGTGAAGTTGGTGTGCCTCAATTTAAAATTCCATCTAGGCACTCTATAATGAGGGATTGTTTTGCTTTGTATTTGAAGGAAAAGAAGAATTTATTTGATAGCATATCAACTAATTGTTGTAAAGTTTCATTGACTTCCGACACTTGGACTAGTATTCAAAATTTGTCTTATATATGTTTGACTGTTCATTTCATTGATTATCAATGGAATATGCATAAAAGGCTTTTGAACTTTTGCGTAATTAAAAGTCATTCTGGAGTTAATATTAGAAATTCTATTGAGTTTTTCTTGAATGAATGGGGTTTGAGAAAGTTGATGTGCATTACTGTTAACAATGCATGAAATAATAATATTGCAATTGAACAATTGAAAAAAAGGCTAGTAAAGAAAAGTGTTGTACCTTTGAGTAGGCGAGCATTTTCATATGAGATATTGTGCTCATATCCTAAACTTAATTATCAGGGATGGCATTGCAGTAGTTGAGTGTGCTATTCAAAAAATTAGAGGTGTGGTGAAATATGTGAGGAGCAGTCCTAAAAGATTAGATATGTTTAAGTTATGTGTTGAATAAGCAAACTTGACATATGGATCTTCATTCCTATTAGATTGTCCTACAAGATGGAATTCAACTTATTTGATGCTACAAACTGATATAAAATATCAAAAAGAATTTGATAAGTTGGAGGACAAAGACAAAAGGTTTTTGAGGGAGTTTGGTTCAAACATTCCAACAGAGAGAGACTGAACAAATGCCAAAATTTTGGCTCGTTGCTGGAAAACTTTTTATGAGGTAACTTGTAAATTTTCTGGCTCATATTATTCTACCTCTACTGTTTATTTTGCTGAGATTATTCTAATTTTGAAAAAAAATTGAGCTTTGTGAAAATAGTAGAGATACAATGGTGTCTGAAATGGGAATGAAAATCAGGTATAAATTCAACAAATATTGAGGTTCTTTTCAGTCAACAAATATTATTCTTTTTGTATTAGTAGTGTTGGATCCTAGATATAAGCTCAAATATCTCAATGTTAAGTACACTTAGCATTATGGAGAGGAATTGGCTAAAAATTTGGTGAAAATGGTTATAAATGCTTTAAATGAGATGATGGATGATTATTAAGGTTTAAATGAAGATGAATCAAAAGAAGATGAATTCTCTTCTACTGTGTTGAAAAAAAATGATGATTTCTTTAATGGTAGTGATACTTATGTTAATGAATTTTTTGTTGAATTGGAGAAAGAACAAGAAGTTGCAACTTTGGAAGAGTTGGATAGGTACATGGAGGACAAACTTGAAAAAAATAGAATTGATTTTGATCATCTAAACTGGTGGAAGGTAAATGAGGTTAGGTATCCTTCTTTGGAAAATGTAGCAAGGGATGTATTTGCTATCCAAGCATCTACTGTGTCCTACGAATCTACATTTATAATTGGGGGGAGAACTTTAGATAAATTTAGGAGTCTTTAACACCTATTACAACCGAAGTTCCCATATGTCTACAAGATTGGTTGAGAAGATCAAACAAACCTATTGAAATTGAAGATTAGTTAAAGACCTTTATGATAATGAATCAGGTTAGTACACAAATCTTGTAAATTTTAATTTCACTTTTACTTATTTTTTTTCATTCAATTTAATAAAAATATGGTTCAATTACAATTTTCAGAGGGATCACAAGATCAAAATATTCTCCCAACTAGAGTTGGCCAACTAAATTTGGAATGGGTGTATTAAATTTTATATGGTAATATTTTGTTTTTTTATTACTCTTTCATCTTAGAAATTTATGTCTACATGATTAACACGTTTTCATCTTTGGTTGTCCTTCTACAGTGGAGGAAGGAAAGAGAGGAGTTGTAGAACAGATAATTAATTGAGTTAGGATTTTCGTTGCTGTTACGGGACGGACCTTTGAAATGATTATTATCATGGTTGTTATTAGTTGTATTTTTTTGTTATATTAAGCTACCTAATTTCAACAATTACTTAACTAGTAATTATTGCTACCAATGTTTGTATTCATCTTTAGCTATTCCTTAATATTTTAAGTAATTGTTAAAAAAATATAGTATTGCTATTATGGTTAACTTTCACTCGATGAACAAATCCAACTTATGAAAAAACAAAGAACCAAATTAAGCACACAACTTAGTCCCGTTCTATTTAACATTTCTATCTTTTTCTGTACATCAAAGATTTTGACAAGGTGATGGAACTCGTTTGATGTATTCAGCCTATTTGACAATCCCATCCCGGAACCATTTTATCCTACCCAAAATCCCCGATCTCCGTCCTGTCCCATCATGATATTTTCAACCTATGTGACGGGTCTGGATCTTCAAAAAAAATCTTTTCAAACTGTGGGAAAAGACTAGAGATTTGTAATCCCCATCCCATCCCATGAGCACCCCTACCATTGAGTGGTTTATAGGTTTTATTTAAAAAATAAAATAACAAAAAATTTATTTTTATTATTTTTCGATATTTTCAAAGGTTATAACCTTTGAAAATATAATTATTTTTAAAATTTTTTCAAATGTGAATATAATATTTAGTTATACTAATCATTATATTTATATATTATATAAATTCAATATAAACAATTTTATGGATAAATATTCTAATAATAATAATAAAATAAATTAATAATCCATTAATAATAAGATATATATTAAATAAAATATAATTACAAAACTTAAAATGATTAAGAAGCAAAGAAAAATATATTACTATATAATAATTTTGTGTTTTTGAATTTTTGCTACTTTTAATAAGTTTATCTATATTTTGTAATGAAAAATAATTTATATAAATTATATTTGTCTAACTCATAATTTATTTTGTAATTAATATTTATATATAAATAAACAAATAAATTATTAAAATGAATATTTATGATTATAATGAAAAAAAATAAGATTTATTATTTATTATTTAGGGATACTGTTTTAATTTAAATTAGATCTAGTCTAACAAATAATTTATTTTTTAATTAATATTTCTATAAAAATAAACTGATAAATAATTAAAATAAAAATTTAAAATTATACTGAATAAAAAATAAAATGAGATTTATGAATTATTATTAATGTATACCAGTTTAATTGTTTAAATATTTAGATGTTTTGTCGTTAGGAGTTTAGTGATTTATGTTTTTAGGCTTTTAGTGGTTTATAGGCTTTATATAAAAAAATAAAAAACAAAAAAAATTTATATAATTTGTTATCATTTTCATAAGTTATAACCTTTGAAAATATAATAATATTTACGATTTTTTGAAATGTGAATACAATATTTAGTTTTAATAATATTAATAATTATATATCATATAAATTCAATATAAATAATTTTATTGATACATAATATAATAATGATCAAATATTAAATTAATAAACTATTAATAAAAAGATAGATATTAATTAAAAATATTTACAAAACCCAAATTGATTCAAAATTAAAGTAAAATATATTACTGGATAATAAATTTTAATTTTTAAATTTCTAAATCTTTTATAAGCATGTATTTTTTTTAATTAAAAATAAATTAATTAAATTATATTTGTCATAGTCATACTTTATTTTGTAATAAATTTTTCTATAAAAATAAACTAATAAATAATTAAAATGAATATTTATAATTATAATAAATAGAAATAAAAATTATATTTATTAAGTATTAAGTAGTATAAAGTAGTTTAATAGTTTATGTATTTAGGCATTACTAGGTTTAGAAGTTTACTGATTTAGCTGTGTATGCGTTTCGTGGTTTATAGGTTTTATTTAAGTAAAAAAATAAAAAAAAATGTATTTTTATAATTTTTTGATATTTTCTAAGGTTATAACCTTTGAAAATATTATAATTTTTAAAATTTTTTAAAAAGTGAATAAATATTTATTTATAATAATCATAATAATTATATATCATATAAATTCAATATTTATAATTTTATTGATAGATATTCTAATAATTATCAAAAAATAAATTAAAAATCTATTATGAATAAGATTGATATTACTTAAAATTAATATCAAAACCTAAAATGATTCATAAGCAAAGCTAAATATATTACTTAATAATAATTATTTGTTTTTATATTTTTAATATTTTTATAAGCTTATCTATTTTTGATGAAAAATAATTTTTATAAAGTATATTTTTAACTCATAATTTATTTTATAATTAATATATAATATATATAAATAAAAAAAACAATCAAAATGAATTTTTTAAATTATAATGAAAACAAATAAAAATGAGATTTATTAATTATTATTTAGGGTATACCCATTTAAACGATTATCTATATAGGCGTATCGGGATTTTGTAGTTTAGTGATTTATGTGTATAGGCATTTAGTGATTTATAGGTTTTATTTTAACAATGAAATAAAAAAATATATAGATTTTTTTATTTTTTCACATGTTCAAAGGTTATAATCTTTGAAAATATAATAATTTTAGAATTTTTTTCAAAAGTGAATACAATATTTAGTTATAATAATTACTAAATATATATATCATATAAATTAAATATAAATATTTTTATTTATAAATATTATAATAATGATCAAAAAATTAATTAATAATCTAATATTAATATGTTAGATATCAATTAAAATATAATTACAAAACCTAAAATGATTCAGAAACAAAGTAAAATATATTAGTATATAATAATTTTTGTTTATAATTTTTTTATTCTTTTAATAAGTTTATATATATATTTTTTGTTGACAAATAATTTATATAAGTTATATTTGTCTAACTCATAATTTATTTTGTAATTAATATTTATATAAAAATAAACAAATAAATAATTAAAATGAATATTTAAAATTATAATGAAAAAATAAAAATGAGATTTATTATTTATTATTTAGGATATATCTTTTTAAAAATTTATCTATTTAGGGTTTTAGAGATTTAGAAGTTAATGATTTAAGTATTTAGGCATTTAATGGTTTATAGCTTTTATTTAAAAAATGTAATAACAAAATATTTATTTTTGATATTTTTTCAAATTTTCAAATGTCATAACATTTCAAAATATAATAATTTTAAAATTTTTTAAAAAAAGTGATACAATATTTAGTAATAATAATTATTATAACTATATATAATATAAGCTAAATATAAACAATAATATTGATAATATTATATCAATTATCAAAAAATTAATTAATAAACTATTATTAATATGATAGATATAAATTAAAATATAATTAAAAAACCTAAAATTATTCAAAATCAAAGTAAAATTTATTACTAAATAATAACTTTTTTTAGTTTTTGCATCATTTTATAAGCCATTTATATTTTTTTGTTGAAAAATATATATTTTAAATTATATTTGTCACTCATAATTTATTTTTAATTAATATTTCTATAAATAATATAAATTATAATTAAGGTTTACTAGTTTAAAGGTTTAGGTATTTAGGGGCTTCGACATTTAAAGTTTAGAGATTTATGTGTTTAAGTATTTACTGGTTTATAAGTTTTATTTAAATACTGATAAACAAAAAAATTATTTTTTGTTATGATGATAATAATAATTATATATCATATAAATTCAATATAAAAAATTATATTGATAGATATTATATTAATGAATAAAAAATAAATTAATAAACTATAATAAATACGATATATATTATTTAAAATATATTTGCAAAACATAAATTTATTCAAAATCAATGTAAAATAAATTACTAAATAATAATGTTTTTGATGTTTTGCTTATTTTTATAAGTTTATATTTTTTGTTTTAATACTATATTATTTAAATTATATTTGTCTTCCTCATAATATATTTTGTAATTTATAATTCTATAATAATAAACTAAAAAATAATTAAAATGAATATTTAAAATTATAATGAATACAAATTAAAGTGAGATTTATTATTTATTATTCAGGATATACAGTTTTTATGATTTAGGTATTTATGTGTTCTAAGGTTTTGTGATTTAAGTGTTTATGCCATTAGTGATTTATAGTTTTTATTTAATGAATTAAAAAACAAAAAATGTAATTTTTTGTTTTATTTTTATTATTAGAAGGTTATAACATTCGAAAATATAATAATTTTTATATTTTTTTAAATGTGAATCTAATATTTACTTATAATAATCTTAATAATTGTATATAATGTAAACTCAATATAAATAATTTTATTAATAGATATAATAATAAAGATCAATAAATAATTAATAAACTATTATTAAAAAGAATGATATAAATTAAAATATAATTGCAAAATCTAAAATGATACAAAATCAAAATAAAATATTTTACTAAATAATAAATTTTTCTTTTTAAAATTGTGCCTATTTTTATAAAGTTATATTTTTTTTTGATGAAATATAAATTATTTAAATTATATCAGTCTCATTAATAATTTATTTTGTAATTAATATTTCTATAAAAATAAACTGATAAATAATTAAAATAAAAATTTAAAATTATACTGAATAAAAATTAAAATGAGATTTATGATTTATTATTAATATATACTGGTTTAATATTTTAAGTATTTAGAGGTTTTTTCGTTTATGACTTTAGGGATTTATGTTTTTAGGCATTTAGGGGTTTATAGGTTTTATTTAAACAATGAAATAACAAAAAAAAATTATTTTTGATATTTTTTCACATTTTCAAAGTTTTTTGAAAATGTGAAATCCTAAATATCAAAAAATTTAAATATTTAAAAATTATTATATATTTAAATTAAATTAATATATTCAATTATTTAATAATATATGAAAAATGTAATTCTTTTGGAAAAATTATACCTGAAATTTAATAATTTAAATTTGGAAAATGTGAATACAATATTAATAATAATAATCATTATAATTATATATAATATAAACTAAATATATCAATTTTTATGATAGATATGATATCAATTATCAAAAAATAAATTAATATTTATTATTATAATATAGATATAAATTAAATATAATTTGCAAAACCTAAAAATATCAAAATCCAAGTAAAATTTATTACTAATATAATATTTTTTTTAGTTTTTGCTTCTTTTTTATTAGCATATATTTTTTTGATGAAAAATAATTATTTAAATTATATTTTGTATCACACATAATTTATTTTGGTAATTAATATTTAAATAAATTATTTAAATTATGATTTAAGTTTTACAAGTTTAAGGTTTAAGTATTTAGAGGCTTTTGGTTTTAGAAGTTTAGAGGTTTAAGTGTTTAGGCATTTAGTGGTATATAAGTTTATTTAAACAATTATATAACAAAAAATTTATATTTATTATTTTTTTAATTTTTGAAGGTTTATACCTTTGAAAATATAATAATTTTTAAATTATTTTCAAATGTAAATATAATATTTAGTTATAATAATCTTAATAATTATAAATCACTTAAATTCAATATAAATAATTACATTGCTAGATATTATAACAATGATCAAAAAAAATTTAATAAACTATTATTAATAAGTAAGACATTATTTAAAATATATTTGCAAAATATAAATTTTTTCAAAATCAAAGTAAAATATATTACTTAATAATAATTTTTTTAATGTTTTGCTTTTTTTATAACTTTATATTTTTTTTTATTATAAATTAATTATTAAATTAATTTTCCTTACTCATAATTTATATTGTAATTATAATTTTAATAATAAACTAATAAATAAAATTATTATTTAAAATTATAATGAATACAAATAAAATGAGATTTATTATTTATTATTCAGGATATTCCGGTTTAATGGTTTAAATTTTAGGTGTTTTTGGGTTTAGGAGTTTAGTGATTTAAGTGTTTAGACCTTTAGTGATTAATAGTATTATCTAAAGAATTAAAAAGAAAGAATTTAATTTTTTGAATTTTTTAAATTTTTGAAGGTTGTAACCTTTGAAAATATAATAATTTTAAATTTTTTAAATGTGAATATAATATTTAGTTATAATATCTTAATAATTATATCTAATGTAAACTAAATATAAATAATTTTTATTATCGATATTATAATAATGATCAAATAAATAAATTAATAAACAGTATTAATAAATGATATATATTAAAATATAATTGTATAATCTAAAATGATTCAAAATAAAAATAAGAAATATTACTAAATAATAATTTTTTATTTTAAAATTTTGCCTCATTTTATAAGCATATCTTTTTTTTGATGAAAATAAATTATTTAATTATATCTCTCACTAATAATTTATTTTGTAATTATTATTTCTATAAAAATAAATTGATAAATAATTAAAATGAATATTTAAAATTATAATGAATACTAATAAAAGAGATTATGATTTATTATTTATGGTATACCAATTTAATCAT
>JAREIK010002886.1:47103-76488 GCA_029783825.1 Sapria himalayana | reverse complement strand
ATTAAAAAAAATAAAAAAATTAAATTTTTTATTTTTTCATACTTAAAAAAAAAACTATAAATCACTAAAAGTCTAAACAAATATATCACTAAACTTTTAAACCACAAAACACCTAAATACTTAAACCATTATACCGGTATATCTTGAATAATAAATAATAAATAATAAATCTCAATTTTATTTGTATTCATTATATTGTTTAATATTCATGTAAATATTTGAAGGATATAACCTCTAAACTATTACAATTTTTAAATTTTTTTTAAATTTGAATACTATATTTAGTTATGATAATCTTAATAATTATATATCATCTAAATTCAATATAATCTATTATATTGATATCTATTATAATAATGATCATACAAAAGATTAATAAAAAATTATTAATAAAATAAATATTGTTTAAAATATATTTACAAAACTTAAAATGATTCAAAATAAAAGTGAAATATGTTACTAAATTTTTATTTTAAAATTTTATATTTTTTTATCCATTTATAAGCTTATATATTTTTTGATGAAAAATAAATTATTTAAATTATATTTCTCTCACTATTTAATTATTTTATAATTTATATTTCTATAAAAATAAACTAATAAATAATTAAAATTTATATATAAAAATATAATAAATACTAATAAAAATGAGATTTATGATTAATTATTTTGGGTATAGCTATTTAATGGTTTTAGTTTATTATGGTTTTGGGCTTAATGAGTTTATTGATTTATATGTTTACACATTTAGGTGTTTAAAGGTTTTATTTAATCAATGAAATAACAAAAAATTTATTTTTATGAATTATCGTGATTTTCAAAGGTTATAAGCTTTGAAAATATAATAATTTTTTAATAGTTCTAAAAAATGAATACAATACTTAGTTATAATTATTTTAATAATTATATTTGATGTAAATTTAATATATAAAAATTTTATTAATATATATTATTTTGATGATCAAAAATAAATTAATAATTATTAATAAGACAGATATTATTAATAAGACAGATATTAATACTTAGTTCTAAAAATATTATTAATAAGACAGATATTAATTAAAATATATTTGTAGAACCCAAAATAATTCAAAATCAAAGTAAATTATTTTACTGAATAAAGTTTTATTTTTTTGAAATTTTATTATTTTTATAAGCTTATATTTTCTTCATAAAAAATAATTTATTTAAATTATATATGTCTCTCTCATTATTTATTTTGTAATTAATATTTCTATAAAAATAAATTAAAAAATAATTAAAATGAATATTTAAAATTATAATGAATACAAATAAAAATGAGATTTATTATTTATTATTTAGGTTATATAGGTTTAATGGATTAAGTATTTAGGGTGATTTGGTGTTTAGGAGTCTAGAGATTTAAATGTTAAAGTATTTATTGGTTTATAAGTTTTATTTAAATAATAAAATAATAAAAAAATTATTTTTGTGATTTTTATCATTTTTGAAGGTTATAACTTTTGAAAATATAATAATTTTTAAATTTTTTTCAAATGTAAATATAATATTTAGTTATAATAATCTTAATATTTATAAGACATTTAAATTCAATATAAGTAATTTTATATTATATATTATAAAATTGATCAAATAATAAATTAATAAATTATTATGAATAAAATTGATAGCAATTAAAATATATTTGCAAAACCTATATATAATGATTCAAAATCAAAGTACAATATATTACTAAATAATAATTTTTTGTTTTTAAATTTTTACTTCTTTTCATATGCTTATATATATTTTTTGATTAAAAATAAATTATTAAAATTATAGTTGTCTCACTCATTATTTATTTTTTAAATAATATTTATTTAAAAAATAAACTAATAAATAATTAAAATGAATATTTAAAATTATAATGAATACAAATTAAAATGAGATTATGATTTATTATATGTGGTATACCAGTTTAATTGTTTGATTATTTAAGATTTTGTCATTTAGGAGTTTATCAATTTTTATTTTTAGGTATATAGTGGTTTATAGGTTTTATTTATATAATAAAAATAAAAATTTTTTTTTAGATTTTTTCTGATTTTCAGAGGTTATAACCTTTAAAAATAAAATAATTTTAAAATTTTTTGAAATGTGAATACTATGTATGATTATATTAATCTTACTAATTATATATCATATAAATTCAATATAAACAATTTTAATGATAGATATTATAATAATGATTAAAAATTTAATTAATAAACTATTATTAATAATATAAATATTTAATTAAAATATATTTACATAACACAAAATGATTCAAAATCAAATCAAAATATATTATTAAATAATAATATTTAATTTTTAAATTTTTCATTCTTTTTATAAGCTTATATTTTTTTGATAAAAAATAAATTATTTAAATAATATTTGTTTTACAGGAAATTTATTTTGTAATTAATTTTTCTAAATAATTAAACAATAAATAATTAAAATGAATGTATAATATTATAATAAATAGAAATAAAAATGAGATTTATTATTTATTAAGTAGTATATAGATGTTAAAATGTTTATGTATTTAGAGGTTTTGGGGTTTATGAGCTTACTAATTTAAGTAAGTATGCATTTAATGGTCTATAGGTTTTATTTAAAAAATAAATTAACTAAAAATTTATTTTTATTATTTTTTCTCATTTTTTAAAATTATAACCTTTGAAAATATAATAATTTTTAAATTTTTTCAAAAGTGAATACAATATTTATTTATAACAATCATCATAATTATATATCATATAAATTCAATATAAACAATTTTATTGATAGATATTCTAATAATTATCAAAATATAAATTAAAAATCTATTATGAATAAGATTGATATTACTTAAAATATAATATCAAAACCTACAATGATTCAAAATCAAAGCAAAATATATTACTAAATAATAATTATTTGTTTTTAAATTTTTATTCTTTTTATAAGCTGATCAATTTTTTGAACAAAAATAATTTTTATAAATTATATTTTTAACTCATAATTTATTTTATAATTAATACATATATAAAAATAAAAAAACTAAACAATCAAAATGAATTTTTTAAATTATAAAGAAAACAAATAAAAATGAAATATTTTAATTATTATTTAGGGTATACTGATTTAAAGGATTATCTATATAGGGGTATCGGGATTTTGTAGTTTAGTTATTTAAATGCTTAGGCATTTAGTGGTGTATAGGTTTTATTTAAACAATAGAATAACAAAAAAAAATTTACATTTTCAGATGTTATAACCTTTGAAAATATAATAATTTTAAATTTTTTTTCAAATGTGAATACAATATATAGTTATAATCATCATTATATTTATATATAATATAAATTCAATATAAACATTTTTATTGATAAATATTCTAATAATGATGAAAAAATAATTTGATAATTTATTATTAATAAGATAGATATCAATTAAAATATATTTATAACACCTAAAATTATTCAGAAGCAAAGAAAATATATTACTATACAATAATTTTTTTTTTCAAATTTTTTTCTTTTAAAAATTTTATCTATAATTTTTTGATGAGAAATAATTTATATAAATTATATTTGTGTAACTCATAAATTTTTTTGTAATAAATATTTATTAAAAATAAACAAATAAATAATTAAAATGAATATTTAAAATTATAATTAAAAAAATGAGATTTATTATTTATTATTTAGGGTATATCGGTCTAATTTAAATTAGATCTGACTTACTAATAATATATTTTGTATTTAATATTTCTATAAAAAGAAACTGAAAATTAATTAAAATAAAAATTTAAAATTATACTGAATAAAAATTAAAATGATATTTATGATTTATTATTAATGTATACCAGTTTAATGGTTTAAGTATTTAGAGGTTTTGTATTTTAAAAGTTTAGTGATTTTGGTTTTTTAGAATTTAGTGGTTTATAGGTTTTATTTAATCAATAAAATCACAATAAAATTGTTTGAAATATGAATACAATATTTAGTTATAATAATTTTAGTAATTATATATGATATAAATTCAATATAAACAAATTTATTGATAGATATTATAATAATGATCAAAAATTAAATTAATAAACTACTAAAAATAACATAGATATTAATTAAAAAATATTTACAAAAGCAAAATTGATTCAAAATTAAAGTAAAATATATTACTGGATAAAAATTTTTAATTTTTAAATTTTTACTTCTTTTATAAGCGTATATATTTTTTTTGAATAAAAATAGATTATTTAAATTATAATTGTCGCACTTATAATTTATTTTATAATAAATATTTTTATAAAAATATACCAATAAATAATTAAAATGAATATTTAAATTATAATGAATAGAAATTAAAATATGATTTATTAATTATTATGTATTATATAGCAGTTTAATCATTTATGTATTTAGGTATTACGAGGGTTAGGTGTTTACTGATTTAATAGTGTATGCATTTAGTGGTTTACAAGTTTTATTTAAAAAATAAAACAACAAAACATTTATTTTTATTATTTTTTGATATTTTCAAAGGTTATAACATTTGAAAATATAATAATTTTTAAATTTTTTTTAAAAGTGAATTCACTATTTAGTTATAATAATCATTATATTTATATATCATATAAATTCAAAATAAACAATTTTAGTGATAAATATTGTAATATTGATCAAAAATAAATTAATAAATAATTATTAAAAAGATAGATATCAATTAAAATATAATTACAAAACATAAAATGATTCATAAGCAAACCAAAATATATTACTATATAATAATTTTTTGTTTTGAAATTTTATTTATTTTAAAAATTCTATCTATATTTTTTTGATTAAAAATAATTTACATAAATTATATTTGTTTAACTCATAATTTATTTTTTAATTATTATTTATATAAAAATAAAAAATTAATAATTAAAATGAATATTAAAAATTATAATGAATAAAAATGATATTTATTATTTATTATTTAGGGTATACCAGTTTTAATTAATGTTATATCTATCTCACTAATAATTTATTTTGTATTTAATATTTCTTTAAAAATAAACTGATAAATAATTAAAATAAAAATATAAAATTATACTTAATAAAAATTAAAATGAGATTTATAATTTATTATTACTGTATACTAGTTTAATGGTTTAACTATTTTGAGATTTTGTCATTTAGGAGTTTAGCGTTTTATGTTTTTAGGCATTTAGTGATTTATAGATTTTATTTAAACTATAAAATAACAAAAATAAATTTGTAATTTTTTGTCATTTTCAAATGTTATAATCTTAGAAAATATAATAATATTTAAATTTTTTTGAAATTTAATACAATATTTAGTTATAATAATTTTAATAATTCTATATCATATAAAATAAATAAAAACAATTTTATTCATAGATATTATAATATTGATCAAGAATTAAATTAATTAACTATTTATAATAAGATAGATATTAATTAAAAAAAATTTACAAAATCCAAATTGATTCAAAATTAAATTAAAATGTATTAGTTGATAATAATTTTTAATTTTTAATAATACTTCTTTTATACTTCTTTTAAAAGCGTATATAGTTTTTTTGATTAAAAATAAATAATTTAAATTATTTGTGTGGCACTCATAATTTATTTTTTAATAAAAATTTCTATAAAAATAAACTAATAAATAATTAAAATGAATATTTAATATAATAATTAATTGAAATAAAAATTAAATATATTAATTATTAAGTAGTATATAGTGGTTTAATGGTTTATCTATTTAGGTATTACGGGGTTTAGGAGTTTACTGATATAACTGTGTATGCATTTAGTGGGTTATAGGTTTTATTTAAAAAATAAAATTACAAAAAATTTATTTTTTTTATTTTTTCATAATTCCAATGGTTATAATCTTTGGAAATATAATTATTTTTAAATATTTTTCAAAAGTGAATTCAATATTTAGTTATGATAATCATTATATTTATATATCATATAAATTCAATATAAACAAATTGATTGATAAATATTCGAATAATGATCATAAAATAAATTAATAAACAATTATTAATAAGATAGATATCAATTAAAATATAATTACAAAACCTAAAATGATTCAGAAGGATAGTAAAATATATTATTGTATAATAAATTTTAGTTTTTAAATTTTTTATTCTTTTTATAAGTTTATCTATATTTTTCGATGAAAAATAATTTATATAAATTATATTTGTCACTCATAATTTATTTTGTAATTAATCATTATATAAAAATAAACGAATAAATAATTATATTTATATTTTAAATTATAATGAAAAAAATAATATTGAGATTTATTATTTATTATTTAGGGTATACTAGTTTAAAAGGATTATCTTTTTAGGACTTTAGAGATTTAGGAGTTATTGATTTAAGTGTTTATGATTTTAGTGGTTTATAGGATTTATTTAAACAATGAAATAACAAAATTTTTTTTTTGATATTTTCTCACATTCTCAAAGGTTATATCCTTTGAAAATATAATAATTTTAAAATTTTTTATAAATGTAATTACAATATTTTGTAATAATAATCATTAAAATTATATATAATATAAACAAAATATAAAGACTTTTATTGATAGATATTAAATCAATTATGAAAAAATAAATTAATATGCTATTATTAATATAATAGATATAAATTAAAATAAAATTACAAAACTTAAAATGATTCAAAATCAAAGTAAAATTTATTACTAAATAATAATTTTTGTTATTTAGTTTTTGCTTCTTTTTATAAGCTTATATTTTTTTTTGATGAAAAATAAATTATTTAAATTAAATTTGTATCACTCATAATTTATTTAGTAATTAATATTTAAATAAAATATTTAAATTATAATTAAGGTTTACGAGTTTAAAGGTTTAATTATTTAGGAGATTTTATGTTAAGGAGTTTAGAGATTTAAGTGTTTATGGATTTAGTGGTCTATAAGTTTTATTTAAACAATGATATAACATAAAATTTATTTTTTTTTATTTTTTCTAATTTTCAAAGATTATATCCTTTGAAAATATAATAATTTTTAATTTTTTTTCAAAAGTAAATATACTATTCATCTATAATATCTTCATAAATTTAAGTCATTTAAATTCAATATAAATAATTACATTGCTAGATATTATAATAATGATAAAAAAATAAATTAATAAACTATTATTAATAAAATAGATATTATTTAAAAAGTATTTGCAAAATCTAAATTTATTCAAATCAAAGTAAAATATATTACTAAATAATAATTTATTTTAATGTTTTCTTTTTTTATAAGTTTATATTTTTGTTATTAAAAATAAATTATTTAAATTATATTTGTCTTACTCTTAATATATTTTGTAATTTATAATTCTATAATAATAAACTAATAAATAATTAAAATGAACATTCAAAATTATGATGAATACAAATAAAATTGAGATTTATTATTTATTATTCATGATATATCTATTTTATGGTTTAATTATTTAGGTATTTTGTGGTTTAGGAGTTTAGTGATTTAATTGTTTAGATATTTAGTGATTTATAGTTTTTATTTAAAGAATGAAAAAACAAAAAATTTAATTTTTTGATTTTTTTTTAATTTTTGAAGGTTATAACCTTTTAAAATATAATAATTTTTAATTTTTTTAAAATGTGAATATAATATTTAGTTATAATAATCTTAATAATTATATATAATGTAAACTCAATATAAATAATTTTATTGATAGATATTATAATAATGATAAATAAATAAATTAATAAACCAGTATTTATAAGAATGATATAAATGAAAATATAATTGTAAAATCTAAAATGATTCAAAATCAAAATTAGATATATTAATAAATAATAATTATTTATTTTTAAAAATTTGCCTTTTTTAATGAATACTAATGAAAATAAATTAAAATAAGTATTTTTTTAATGAAAAATAAATTATTTAAACTATATATGTCGCACTAATAAATTATTTTGTAATTAATATTTCTATAAAAATAAACTGATAAAATAATTAAAATGAATATTTAAAATTATAATGAATCTAATAAAAATTAGATTTATTATTTATTATTTTGGACTATACTAATTTAATGTTTTAAGTATTTATGTGCTTCGGGGTTTAGGAGTTTAATCATTTTAGAATTTTGTAATTTAGTGGTTTATAGATTTTATATAAAAAATAAAATAACACAAAATTTATTTTTGTTATTTTTTCTCATTTTTGAATGTTATAACCTTTGAAAATATAATAATTTATAATTTTTTTTTGAAAAGTGAATATAATATGAAGTTATAATAATCATAATAATTATATATCATATAAATTCAATATAAACTATTTTATTGATATATATTAGAATAATGATCATAAAAAAGTAATAAACAATTATTAATAAGCTAAATATTATTTAAAATATATTTTCAAAACCTAAAATGATTTAAAATCAAAGTGAAATATTTTACGAAATATTAATTTTAAATTTTAAAATTTTTGTATCAATTTATAAGCCTATATATTTGTTGATGAAAAATAAAATATTTAAATTATATTTGTCTCACTATTAATTTATTTTTTAATTTATATTTCAATAAAATTAAACTAATAAATAATTAAAATGTATATTTAAAATTATAATGAATACTAATAAAAATGAGATTTATGATTTATTATTTAGGGTGTAACTATTTAATTGTTTAAGTTTTTTGTGGTTTTGGGGTTAATGAATTTATTGATTTATATGTTTACACATTTAGGTGTTTATAGGTTTTATTTAATCAATCAAATACAAAAAAAAATTATTTTAATGAATTTTTGTGATTTTCAAATGTTATAACCTTTAAAAATATAATAATTTTTTAATAGTTATAAAATATGAAGACAATACTTCGTTATAATAATCTTAATAATTATAATTGTTGTAAATTCAATATAAACAAATTTATTAATATATATTATTATAATGGTCAAAAAATAAAATAATAAACTATTATTAATAATATAGATATTAATTAAAATATATTTGCAGAAAAAATAATAATTCAAAATCAAAGTAAATTATATTACTAAATACAATTTTAAATTTTTGAAATTTTGTTTATTTTTATAAGCTTATTTTTTTCATAAAAAATAATTTATTTAAATTATATATGTCTCACTAATTATTTTATTTGTAATTAATATTTCTATAAAAATAAACTAAAAAATATTTAAAATGAATATTTAAAATTTTATTGAATACAAATAAAAATGAGATAATTATTTATTATTTAGGTTATATATGTTTAATGGTTTAATTATTTATGGGGTTTTGGAGTTTAGGAGTCTAGAGATTTAAATGTTTAGGCATTTAGTGGTTTATAAGTTTTATTTATATAATAAAATAGATAAAATTTATTTTTGTGATTTTTTATCATTTTTGAACGTTATAACCTTTGAAAATATAATAATTTTTAAATTTTTTTCATATGTAAATATAATATTTAGTTATAATAATCTTAATAATTATAAGACATTTAAATTCAATATAAGTAATTTTATTGATAGATATTATAATAATGATCAAAAAATAAATTAATAAACTATTATTAATAAGATTAATAGCAATTAAAATATAAATGCAAACCTATATTGATTCAAAATAAAAGTAAAATATATTTCTAAATGATAATTTTTTGTTTTTAAATTTTTAATTCTTTTTATAAGCTTATATTTATTTTTTGATTAAAAATAAATTATTAAAATTTTATTTGTCTCACTCTTTATTTATTTTGCAATTAATATTTCTATGAAAAATAAACTAATAAATAATTAAAATGAATATTTAAAATTATAATGAATACAAATTAAAATGAGATTTATGATTTATTATATATTGTATACCGGTTTAATGGATTGTTAATTTAGGGGTTTTGTCGTTTAGGAGTTTAGCAATTTATGTTTGTCGACATTTAGTGGTTTATAGTTTGTATTTATATAATAAAATAAAAAATTGTTTTTTTGATTTTATCTGATTTTCAAAGGTTATAACCTTTAAAAATTAAATAATTTTTAATATTTTTTGAAATGTGAATACCATGTATAATTATATTAATCTTACTAATTATATATCATATAAATTCAATATAAACAATTTTAATGATAGATAGTATAATAATGTTCAAAAATTAAATTAATAAACTATTATTATTAATATAAAATTTAATTAAAATATTTTTACATAACACAAAATGATTCAAAATCAAATCAAAATTTATTACTAAATAATAATATTTAATTTTCAAATATTTTCTTCTTTTTATAATCTTATATTTTTTATTGATTAAAAATAAATAATTTAAATAATATATGTCTCATTCGAAATTTATTTTGTAATTAATTTTTCTAAATAAGTAACCTATAAATAATTAAAATGAATATTTAAAATTATAATGAATAGAAATAAAAATGAGATTTATTATTTATTAAGTAGTATATAGATGTTAAAATGTTTATGTATTTAGGGGTTTATGAGCATACTAATTTAAGTAAGTAAGTATTTAATGGTCTATAGGTTTTATTTAAAAAATAAAATAACTACAAATTATTTTTATTATTTTTTCTCATTTTTTAAGATTATAACTTTTGAAAATATAATAATTTTTCAATTTTTTTCAAAAGTGAATACAATATTTATTTATAATAATCATAATAATTATATATCATATAAATTCAATATAAATAATTTTATTGATAGATATTCTAATAATTATTATTCTTTTGTTTAAATAAAACCTATACACCACTAAATGCCTAAGCATTTAAATAACTAAACTACAAAATCCCGATACCCCTATATAGATAATCCTTTAAATCGGTATACCCTAAATAATTATTAATAAATTTCATTAATATAATTTTTCATTATAAATTAAAAAATTCATTTTGATTGTTTAGTTATATATATATATATATATATATATATATATATATATATTAATGATAAAATAAATTATGAGTTAAAAATATAATTTATAAAAATTATTTTTCATCAAAAAATAGATAAGCTTATAAAAAGAATAAAAATTTAAAAACAAATTATTATTATTAAGTAATATATTTTGCATTGCTTATGAATCATTGTAGGTTTTGATATTATATTTTAAGTAATATCAATCTTATTAATAATAGATTTTTAATTTATTTTTTGATAATTATTAGAAAATCTATCAATAAAAATGATTATATTGAATTTATATGTTATATAATTATTATTATTATAATAAATAAATTTTGTATACACTTTTGAAAAAAATTTAAAAATTATTATATTTTCAAAGGTTATAATCTTAAAAAATGAGAAAAAATAATAAAAATAAATTTTTAGTTATTTTATTTTTTATATAGACCATTAAATGCTTTCTTACTTAAATCAGTAAGCTCATAAACCCCGAAACCCCTAAATACATAAACATTTTAACAACTATATACTACTTAATAAATAATAAATCTCATTTTTATTTCTATTTATTATAATTTTAAATATTCATTTTAATTATTTATAGTTCAATTATTTAAAAAAATTAATTACAAAATAAATTTTGAGTGAGACAAATATTATTTAAATAATTTATTTTTAATCAAAAAAAAATATAAGCTTATAAAAAAAGGATAGATTTAAAAATTAAATTTTGTTATTTAGTAATATATTTTGATTTCATTTTGAAGCATTTTGTGTCATGTAAATATATATTAATTAATTTTTATAATATATTTAATAGTTTATTTTTAAATTTTTGATCATTATTATAATATCTATCATTAAATTTGTTTTATATTGAAGTTATATTATATATAATTAGTAAGATTAATATAATTATACATAGTATCCACATATCAAAAAATTTAAAAATTATTTTATTTTTAAAGGTTATAACTTTTGAAAATCGGAAAAAATATAAATTTTTTTTTTAAAATTTTATTATATAAATAAAACCTATAAACCACTAAATACCTAAAAATTTAAATTGATAAACTCCTAAACGACAAAACTCCTAAATTATCAAACCATTAAACATGTATACCACATATAATAAAGCATAAATCTCATTTTAATTTTTATTCATTATAATTTTAAATATTCATTTTAATCATTTATTAATTTATTTTTTATAGAAATATTAATTACAAAATAAATAATGAGTGATACAACTATAATTTTAATAATTTATTTTTAATCAAAAAAATATATAAGCTTATAAAAACAAGTAAAAATTTAAAAACAAAAAATTATTATTTAGTAAAATATTTTACTTTGATTATGAATAATTATATATAGGTTTTGCAATTATATTTTAATTGCTATCAATCTTATTAAGAATTGTTATTATTTATTATTTGATCAATTTTATAATATCTAACAATAAAATTACTTATATTGAATTTAAATGTCTTATAATTATTAAGATTATTATAACTAAATATAAATTTACATTTGAAAAAATTTAAAAATTATTATATTTTCAAAGGTTATAAACTTCAAAAATTATAAAAATCAAAATAATAATTTTTTTATTATTTTATTATTTAAATAAAACTTATAAACCACTAAATGCATAAACATTTAAATCTATAGACTTCTAAACCCCATAACCCCCTAAATACTTAAACCATTAAACCTATAAAACCTAAATAATAAATAATAAATCTCATTTTTATTAGTATTCTTTATAATTTTAAATATTCATTTTAATTATTTTTTAGTTTATTTTTATAGAATTATTAATTACAAAATAAATAATGAGTGAGACATATATAATTTAAATAAATTATTTTTTATGAAAAAAATATAAGCTTATAAAAATAAACAAAATTTCAAAAATTTAAAATTTATTTAGTAATATAATTTACTTTGATTTTGAATTATTTTGGGTTCTGCAAATATATTTTAATTAATATCTATCTTATTAATAATAGTTTATTAATTTATTTTTTGATCATCAAAATAATATATATTAATAAAATTTTTTATATTTAATTTACATCAAATATAATTATTAAGATTATTATAACTAAGTATTGTCTTCATATTTTAGAACTATTAAAAAATTATTATATTTTCTAAGGTTATAACCATTGAAAATCACGAAAATTGATAAAAATGAATTTTTTATTATTTCAATCGTTAAATAAAACCTATAAACACCTAAATGTTTAAACATATAATTCATTAAACTCATTAACACCAAAACAACAATAAACTTAAATTATTAAATAGGTATACCCTAAATAATTAATCATAAATCTCATTTTTATTAGTATTCATTATAATTTTATATATACATTTTAATTATTTATTAGATTATTTTTATAGAAATATAAATTAAAAAATAAATTAATAGTGAGACAAATATAATTTAAATAATTTATTTTTCATCAAAAAATATATAAGCTTATAAATGGATACAAAAATTTAAAAATTAAAAATTAATATTTAGTAAAATATTTCACTTTGATTTTGAATCATTTTAGGTTTTGTAAATATATTTTAAACAATATTTATCTTATTAATAATTGTTTATTAATCTTTTGTATGATCATTATTATAATATATATCAATATAATTGTTTATATTAAATTTACGTGATATATAATTTTTAAGATTTTTATAACTAAATATAGTATTCACATTTAAAAAACATTTAAAATTTGTTATAGTCTAAAATGTTATATCCTTCAAAAAATGAGAACAAATAACAAAAAAAAAATTGTTATTTTATTTTTTAAATAAACCTATAAACTACTAAATGCCTAAACACTTAAATCATTATATTCTTAAATCCTAAAACTCCTAAATATATAATCTTTTAAACCCATATATTTTATCTTATTAATAATAGTTTATTTAATATCTATCTTATTCATATATTTTACTTTAATTTTGATTCATTTTAGGTATTGCAAATAAATTTTATTTAATATCTATCGTATTAATAATAGTTTATTAATTTATTTTTTTATCGTCATCATAATATTTATAAAAAAATTATTTATATTAAATTTACATAATATATAATTATTTAGATTATTATAACAAAATAATATTTTCATATTTTAAAAGAATTTAAAAATTATTAAGTTTTCATATAAATTATAAAATAAATTATTAGTGATACAAATATAATTTAAATAATTTATTTTTCATCAAAACAAATATAAGCTTATAAAAAGAAGCAAAAACTAAAAGAAATTATTATTTAGTAATAAATTTTACTTGGATTTTGAATATTTTTAGGTTTTGCAATTATATTTTAATTTATATCTATCATATTAATAATAGCATATTAATTTATTTTTTTGATAATTGATATCATATCTATCAATAAAATTATTTATATTTAGTTTATATTAGATATAATTATAATGATTATTATTACTAAATATTGTATTCATATTTTTTAAAAATTTTAAAATTATTATATTTTCAAAGGTTATTGCCTTTGAAAATGTAAAAAAATATCAAAAATAATTTTTTTATTATTTCATTGTTTAAATAAAACCTATAAACCACTAAATGCCTTAAAACATAAATCGCTAAAGTCATAAATGAAAAAACCTCTAAATACTTAAAATATTAAACTGGTATATATTAATAATAATTGATAAATCTCATTTTAATTTTTATTTAGTATATTTTTAAATTTTTATTTTAATAATTTATCTGTTATTTTTATAGAAATATTAATTAAAAAATAAATTATTAGTGAAACAAATCTAATTTAAATTAGACTGGTATACCCAAAATAATAAAGAATAAATCTCAATATTTTTTTTTCATTATGATTTTAAATATTGATTTTAATTATTTATTTATTTATTTTTATATAAATATTAATCAAAAAATAAATTATGAGTTAAACAAATATAAGTTATATAAATTAATTTTTATCAAAAAAAATATGGATAAACTTTTTAAAAGACTTATACTTTTTATGCTCAAACACTGGGGTTCTCTTTATGCTCAAATATTATCTGCTACCATACTTTTTACTTTTTATCTCATAAATTATTTATATAAATTATTTATTATAGTATTCTAAAAATTTATTAATATAACAGATTCTTACAGCAGTCATCTGAGACTTGTTATCAATAACACTCCATTCGCTTTCTTTACATGCATCTTCCTGAAAATCACATAAAAATTATGATCTAAATCTTATTCTCCAGCCTAAGTATGTATTTATTAGGTCAAAGATTAACAAATGTTAGAAAAGTTTAGCTCTCATAATTAAACCATGCACATATTTGATTTATTTGGACTATTAGACCAACTACTAAATATATAAATGTTTTAAACATATAAATTATACAAAATCTCTGGTGTGCTCAATGCTCAACTTTGACCCTGCTGTGTGGTAAGACATTCCTGTACCTGATCCAACTACCTTAGTCCATTAGTTTTTGCTAGATATCTCTAATTTTTTCTTCACGTATGGCTCCTTCCAATACTTAAGCTATTCGGGGCACTCATCTTCGAGTATAAAATTAGGCTTATCTTTTAGAATCTTTAATTTATGGACAAAATCTGAGTACTATTCAGCAGCTTTGCTCTCCCATGATGACTTTATCTATCCATCAAATTTAGGTGCCCATTTGCACTGATTCTATATATAGAAAATTAAAAAAAATACTATATTAATAATAAGGACATAATAATTAATGCTTGAATAATAACCAACATAATAATTAACTAATTAGACAATTAATTTTCAATGCTTTTGTTTATTTGTGTTTACCCAAAAGTCATAAAGTTAGTTTCTCTTGTCGATTCAGAAACTTTCTTACACGAGAATGCTTTAGAACCAACCTTTTTTTTGAAAGACTTTGTAATTATAGCCAAACACTTGTAAGATTGAATGATACTGTAAAAATAAAAAAAGAACATTGAAAACAAACAAATCATAACTATATTTAAAAACAAAACCACAAATAGGAGCATCATAATTTTTAATTCAAGTAATATTTACATATTTCTTATATTTCTCATCCACAATCTCTATTACTAAGTTAGAACTACATGTAGAGGAAGGAACATCATTTGATGATGTCAATGGTGCTATAAATGGGAGAACTATCCATGTAAAATGTGGGGTAGAAGATGGTGATGGATTAAAAGTGTGTGCAAGAGTGACAATGGTGGTGGCCTTATATCTAATAAAGGTGATGGTAAAGGTGTCAACGATGGTGATGGAGATGGTGATGTTTATGTTGAAGTCTGGATATGGTGGGTATGAGATGGTACTGATTGTACAACATGATATACAATACTAGATGAATTTCGTCCATTTCTACATCCACGTCCACCTTTACCACGCCTACGTCCTTTAGGCACCATTTTATGTACAAAAAAATAAGAACATAGACCAGATAATAGAGATATAAAGAACATCAGCTATGTATTTCAACAAAATATAGCAAGTCTTTGAAACTATAATATTCTAATACAATTATAAAAGTTTAATTATCGGCATCACTATTATTCTCTAAAGGATCTTTTGACATTTCATCTGATTCTGATGGAAGTTCCAACTCATCTTCAGATAAAAAAATGATCATCTCCAAGTTTTATTAGGTCACTATTTGAGTCACATAAATTTTCTAGATCTTCATCTACATGCACAGGCCACAGGCTCAATATTATTTATGTCATCTTCTTGAAATACTGATTTAATAGCTAAGTTTGTACTTCTTTGTTGAGATGTTGGCACTTCAAAATTTAATTGAGCTTTGATTTTACAAATGGCCCATCACACTCTTATCATGAGATAGACTCGGATGGGTACTATAATATACTTAAGCAGCTTGAACTACCATAATTAGATGCTCATATCAATTAAATCTATGTTTATGGTTAACATCCACTATTTTATAATCTGAATGAATATTTTTGTACTCATATTTCATGTAGAATCAAACCACTCGCATATTAATAATACAATCCTATTATTTTCAATTCTAGGATACTCCACCTCAGTAACTTCTACTAGTTGATCATAATAATCAATTTCATTTACACTATAACTTGAACCTTTAATGAATACAACACTAATCATAGTTACTTTAGAAGAACCAAGCCCTATTGTGTGAAATTTATATCCATTGACAAAATACCATGGATAGATTGTCACATATCTAAATGAGCCTTTACTTAAATTTTGTATGAATATGTTTTTGATGTTTCTTCACTACATACATATGATTCAATATCCTCATTTTGGTCAATATTCAAAGCCATTGTACTTTCCCCATAATAAATCTAAACAAAATAATTTGGTACAAAGCCATATTTAGCCCCATGGTAACTAATAATGTTTAAATCATGAAAAGACATATTCTGACACTTGTATTTATTACATGGACACTTAATCTTATCTCAATCCATCTATCTTGGTTAACTAGATGCAAAGTTGATGAAAGTTTCTAGCCCACTCAAAAAATGTCTATTCAAAATTTAATTCATAAACCTTTTATACATCCACTGGTAATATGAACCCATTTTACCCTGTTATATTTGCAAAAAATAATGCTCAATCATAATTCCGAATGAAACATAGAATGACTTTAAATTATATGAATAATTAAAAAAATAATTTATAGATGAATATGCAACGATAATATATTGTGAATATCTAGGAATACATTTGCAGAATCTACATGAAGAAATAGAGCCTTTATTAGCATGCTAACGATTAAAAGATATCATGATATTACAAGATAAAGGGAGCAAACCACATGAAATGACAATAAAGAAAAATAAAAAGAATGAAATTGAGAGAGACGGAGAAACCTATATGGTATTCTGGAGGAGAAGAAAAATGATAATATTACCTGGTAACAAGAAGATATAGATTTTGTAGGTTGCTCCCATAGTCCCATTTCACTTCTCCTCTCTTCCACTTTTAAAAATAGAAAAAATGTATAAGTGCTTGAATGCCTTAGCATTTTTATTTTTCATGGAAACTATAAATAAAAATATGGATGTAAATATATAGAAAACAAAGAGACAAAAATATAAAAGTAAACTAAAATTATAATAATTAAATAATTTAAATAAAAAAATTGAAATAGATTTATAGTTATCAATATGATATTATTTCATAAATAAATAAATTATATTATATAATAATAAAGTTTTTCATACATAGATATTTATTATGGTTATAAATTTTTAAGAATTCAAATTATTTTTTATGAATATAATGTGGAATAATTATTAAGGCATAAAATTTCATATTATTTGTTATAATTTATAAAATTCCAAAAATTACTTAAAGTGATAAAATCAATAAAAAAACATATATTTATTATTTTAATAAAAATAGAATAGTATAAGTTAATAAAAAAGATTTACTCAATTGTTTAATTCTTATAAATTTTAGAATCGACAAAAATAAAACATGAATTCAAATCAGTTTAGGGTTAGTTTGGCAGTACTTTTCAAAAGTGTTTATAGGCCAAAAATAATTTTAAGTGTTTTTAGGACAAAAAAATTTCATTAGTAATATTTTATAAAACTTTTTTATGACCTTAAAAAAAATACATGAAGTGTTCCTTTAAAAACAATACTGAGATATCTATTTTTAAAATCATCATATTTTTTTTTGATGTAATTAAAACATCTATGTATTTATCTTTAAATATCAACTTATTTTCTTTTAAATTTTATAAAAAATTTGAATTTTTATTATTCAAAAATATCAAATCTTTTTTTTAAAAAGATTACTATAATCATAAAAATGTATTTTTTATTTCAAATAATATAAATATTTACTTGTTTATTCGTTAATTCAGATAAAATTATAATTTTTTTATTTAATCATAATTAATTATTTTAGCTTTTTAGTAAAAGTAATTTTTATGTATGTTCATTTATTAATTAAAATATCATAAAAAATGATTATAATTATATAATTAATTATTTAATGTTTATTTAATAGAAATATATAAATATCATAATAAAATATTTTAGAATTAAAATTTTTAAAAATTTTATAATCATAAAAATAATTATTTTAGTCTTTATTAATATACATTTTTATTAGTATTTATATATTTTTATAATTATTTTTTTATAATATTATATTTATATAATTATATGAGGAGAATGTGCCTTTCAAGAATCGCTCATTCATATACCATGCTATAACTTTAATATAAAAAATGACATATAAAATTAAAACAAATAATAAATAAAAAAAATTAAATAATTAAAGATTAGTGACGAAAAATTTTCTCATCCCAAATAGCTAAAAAAATCCCAAGCTAATTGTATTTATTTTATGAAAATTATCATTAAAGGAATAATTGCTTGCAATTAAAAATAAAATCATAAAGAAAATTCATATAATTATTTAGCGATGGATTATGTACCGATTTAATTAGCTAGGGAAATCCATTACTAGAACCGTAGCTAAAATTGGCATCATTCTATGCGTGAAAATTTATGATAATATTAGTGAGGGAAAATTTTAAATTGAAAATTTTCATCACAAATCCGTTACAAATTTGTAAATTAATGTAAATCAAAATGTCTTTATTTTCTTTAGTAAATACCTCGCTAATAAGATAGGGCTTTTTTCATAGTTAAATTTTCATAGATAAACTAATATTTTCTTATAGAGATCTATCTGTCTATCTTTCTATCTGTCTATCTATCTATCTATGTGTTTATCTATCTATATTTCTAACTATCTATCTGTCTGTCTTTCTATCTGTCTATTATTATATCTATATATCATCTATTTATCAATATATATATATATATATCTATCTATCTATGTGTCTATATTTATATCATTCAATTTATCTATCTATTTATATTTCTATCTATCTATCTATTTATTTGCCTCTCTATTTATCTTTCTATCTATATTTTTATCTATCTCTCTATATGTCTGTCTGTCAGTATGCCTATCTATCTGACTATCTATCTATATTTTTGTCTATCAATCTATGTATCAATCATTCAATCAATCAATCTATCAATCAATCTACCAATTTATATATAAATCTATATATTAATTTATGTATCAATCTGTCTTTCAATCAATCAATCTGTCTCTCTATATTTGTATCAAAATATCAATCAATATATCTATCAATCTATCTATCAATTTTTATATATTTAATTCTATCTTTCTATTTATTTTTATATCAAACTATCTGATGGTCTATAAGTTTGTGTATCTTTCTATCTAATTATCTATCTTTCATTCAATCTATTTGTATATCTATTTATCTATCTGTCTATCTATCTGTCTATCTATTTGTCTATCTATGTGTCTATTTATCTATTTGGCAATCAATCAATCAATCTAACTGTCTAGCTAATTGTCTATCTATCTGTCTATCTATCTGTGTAAGTATCTATCTATTTGTCTATCTATCTATCTATCTATCTATTTGTCCATCTATCTGGATATCTATCTAGATATCTATCTATCTATCTATCGAATAATCTATCTATCTATCTAATAGTCTATCTTTCTATTTATCTATCTTTTTATATATATATATATATATATATATATATATATATATATATCTATCTTTATATCAATCATTCAATCTACCAATCTATCTATCAATCTATCAAATTGTTAATCAATAAATCAATCTATCTATCTATGAATCTCTGTCTATAAATCAATCTATCAATTTGTCTATCAATCAATCTCTCTATCTGTCTATATATATTTCTATCTATATGTCTATCTATCATTATATCTATTTATCTGTCTATCAATGTATCTATATATCTATATAATTATCAATCAACCTATCTATTTATGTGACTATCTATATATTTGTATACTTATTTATCAATTTATTTATCTATCTATCTATATATATTTATCTGCCTATCTATTTATATATATATCTATCTATCTATATATTTATATACATGTCTATCTATCTTTATACTTAGCTATCTATATATATGTCAATCTATTTGTCTATATATATGTCTTTATATCTGATTAACTATCTATTTATCTATCTATAAATCTATCTATCTGTCTAATTGTGTATATATCTATATAAATATCTATGTAACTATCTATCTATCTTTTGGTCAATCAATCAATCTATCTATCTATCTAAGCATCTATATGTCAATCTATCTAACTATATTTTTGTTTATCTATCTATTTATCTATATATCTATCTAAATATCTATCAATCTATCCATCTATCTTTCTATCTATTTATCTATCCATCCATCCATCTATCTATATCTATCTATCTATCTATCTATCTATCTATATTTCTTACTATATATCTATCTATTAATCTATCTATCATCTATCTATCTGTCTGTCTATCTATCTATCTATCTATCTAATAATCGATTTATCTATCTACATGTCTATCTATCTATGTATCTATCTATATGTCTAATTATTTGTCTATATATCTATCTATATATCTATGTCTCTATATTTGTCTATCTATCTGTCAATCTATCTATACATATTTCACTCAATGTATTTCTATCTATCTTTCTATCTATCTTTCTATCTATCTATCTATCAAAATATTTATCTCTCTATCTATCTAAATGTCTATCAATCTATATATCTTTCAATCTTTTTATATATTTATTTGCCTATTAAATTTTATCTATTTAACTATCATTTTGTCTCTATATATCTATATCTATGTGTCTATCATTTTATCTTGCTATCTATATATCTATAAATCTATTTGTCTATCTATTTTTCTAATATTATATCTATCTATCAGTCTATCTATCAATCTATTTGTCTATCTATCTATCTATCTATCTATTTGTCTAACTATTGATATATATCTATGTATCTTTCTATATATTTATATGTCTATCATTATATATATCTATCAATTTATCTTCTATCTATCTGTCTATCTATAGATCAATCTATCTATTTATCTTTCTCTCTATCTTTCTGTCTATCTTTCTGTCTATAAATTAATTAATTTGTATATTAATATGTCTATCAATCCATCTAAAAATATATCCATCTATTTGTCTATCTATCTATATGTCTGTCTATCTATCTATTTGTTTATCTAGCTAGCTATCTATCTGTATATCTATCTACCTATCAGTCTTTCAATCTGTCTATAAAATTATCTATCTATCTGTCTATCTGTCTATTTGTCTATTTATCTATATGCCTGTGTGTCTATTTGTCTATGTATCAATCTATCTGTCTAAATGTCTATCTGTCTATCTTTCTGTCTATCTTTATGTCTATCTATATATCTGTCTATCTATCTGTCTCTCTACTTGTCAATTAATCAATCTATCTATCTATATATCTATCTATCTATTTTTTGATCTATCTACCTAACTTTCAATCTATCTATCTATGTATTTTTTGTCTATGTATCTATCTATCTATGTGTCGATATATATATATATATATCTATTTATCTATCTATATGTCTATCTATCTAAGTATCTATTTATCTATCTATCTATCGATCTATCTCTTTATCTATCTATCTATCTATGTAACTATCTGTCTGTCTATCTATCTTTTTGTAAAAAATCTATCTATCTATCAAACTATCTATCTATCTATTTATATATTTTTTATATATATCTATCTGTCTGTATGTCGATCTACCTGTCAACCTATATGTCTCTAAATCTAACTAACTATCTATCTATTTATCAATCTATATGTCTATCTTACTAACTATCTCTCTATCAATCTATCTATCAAATTATGTCTCTCAATCTATATGCATGTGGGTCTATTTGCCAATCTATATATCTATCAAAATATATATCTATCTATATGTATTCATGTCTATCTATTTGTCTTTCTATCTGTTTATATGTATTTATGTTTATCTATTTGTCTATCTATTTGTCTACCTATCTGTCTATTTATCTTTCTATATAATATCTATCTATCTATTTGACTATCTATCTTTATATCTATCTGTTTATCTATCTATCTATTAATATATTTGCCTTTCTATATATCTATCTACCTATCTATCTGTCTATCTATATGTTTATTTAATTGTCTAAATATTTATCGATATAAATCTATATCTAGCTCTTTCTATCTATTTATATATTTGTGTATCTATCCTTCTATCTATTTGTCAATCGAACTTTTTATCAATTTGTTTATAAATCTATCTATCAATCTATCTATTATTTAGTCCATCAACCTATGTAACAATTTGTCTATCATTCAATCTATTTTTCTATCATTTAATCTATTTATCAAACTAACTATCTTTCTTTTTATCTATTTTTCTATATGTATGTAAATTTTTCTATTTGTTTATTTGCCTGCTTTCCTATATGTCTATCTATCTCTCTATCTATCTATCTTACTATCTATCTATTTATCTATCTATCAGTCTATCTATTTGTCTATAAGTCTCTCTATCAAATTAGCTATCTATCGATCGATCTATCTGTGTATATGGATATCTATATGTCTATCTATCTATGTATATGCCTGTGTGTCTATATGTTGATATTATTTGTCTATCTATATTTTTATTAATCTATTTGTGTATATATATGTCTATCTATATGCCTATATAGTTGTATATATATCATTATATCTATATGTCTATCTATTTATCTGTATATCTATTTGTCTATTTATCAATATATCTATCTATCTATTTAGCTATCTCTCTTTATAAATATATCTATCTGTCTATTGATCTGATAATCTATATTTCTATTTATCTATCTATCTATCTATATGTCTATAGATATGTCTAATAATCTATCAATTTATTTGTCTATAAATTTGTATATCTATCAATTTATCTATCTATCTATCAATTTATCTATCTATCTTTTATCTATATATTTATCTGTCTATGCATTTGTCTATCTATCTACCTATCTGTCTATCGGTGTGTCTATCTATCTATCTTTATTTCTATCTGTCTATCTATCTATCTATCTATTTATCTATCTATTTGTTTGTCTATTTGTCTATCTTTTTGTCTATATATCTGCATATCTAACTATTTATCTATTTATGTATATATCTATATATATATATATATATATATCTATCTATCTATTTTTCTTCCTCTCTATCTATCTATTTGTTTATCTCTCTACCTATATATATGTATATTTATCTTGCTATCTTTCAATCTATCTATTTATATGTCAATCTATCTATATATATATCTAATTTTGAATCAACCAATCTATCTTTGTATCTATCTATTGATATATATATATGTAAATATTTGTCTATCTATTTGTCTAATTATCTATTTATCAATCTATTTATGAATTTGTCTATCTATCAATTTAACTATCTATCTAATAATATGTATATCTACATATCTATCTATCTGTCTATCTATCTATCTATACATTATCTATTTGTATATCAATATGGGTATCTTTCTGTCTAACTATCTATATATCTATATGTCATTCTATCTATCTATCTGTCAAAATGTCTGTATATCTCCTTCTCTATCAATCTATCTAAAGATATATATATATATATATATATATATATATATATATATATATATGTCTATTTATGTATGTATGTATCTATCTATTTTTCTATATGTCTATATATATCTATGTATATCTATTTATCTATCTGTCTAATTGTATATGTATCTAACTAAAAACTGGTATATCTATGTATCTATGGATCTATCTATTTTCTATATATATATTTTTATTTTATCTATCTATCTATATGTATATCTATCTATCTATCTTTCTTTCTTTCTATCTAACTGTCATCTTTCTTTCTATCAATTTATCTATAATTCATTTATTAATCTGTCTATCAATCTTTATATCAATCTTTCTATCAATTTGTCAATCTAAATGTCTATCTATTTGTCTATCTATCTATCTATCTATCTATCTATCTTTCTTTCTTTCTATCTATGTGTCTATATATCTTCCTACATATATGTCGATCTATTTGTCAATCTATTTGTCTATGTGTCTATGTGTATATTTATGTGTCTATCTATTTTTCTATATATCTATGTCTCAATATATATGATTATCTATATATCTATTTTTGTATCTATCTATATATCTATTTGTCAATCTATCTGTTTATCTATTGCTCTATCTATCTATGTATCTATCTATCTATATTTTTATTTATTTATTCATCTATCTACCTATCTATCTTTCTATCAATCTATCTATATAGATTTTTATCTATCTATCTGTCTATTTATTTATCTATCATTTTATCTATTTATCTATCTATAGTTCTATTTGTCTCTCTTTTTATCTTTTTGTTTGTATATCTATGTGTCTATCTCTCTATATTTCTTTTATTTGTCTAATTATCTTTCTATATATCTATCTATCTATCTACATATATCTATCTGTCTATATTTTTATATATATTTCTATGTATCTATTTGTATATCTATCTGTCGATATATAATTCTATTTATCTATCTATCTATGTCTCTTTCTATATATCTATCTATGTATCGATATATCTATCTATCTATATGTCTCTGTATCTATCTATTTATTAGTCTATTGATAGGTCTATATATTTGTCTGTCTATGTATCTATCTCTATGTTTATATATCTATCTATATGTCTCTCTATCTATCTATCGATCTATCAATGTATCAATCTATCTATGAATCTATCTATGAATCAATCTATCTATATATCTATCTCTCTATTTGTATATCTATCTATCTATCTATTAGTTTATCTATCTATATGTCTATATATTTGTCTGTCTATATATCCATCTACATGGCTATCTATCTATCTAATTATCTATCTATCTATATATCTAATTATTTCTTTATCTATTGTCTATCTATCAGATCATATAGATAGATAGATATATAGACTAAGACAAATAGATAGATAAATAGATAGACCTATACATAGATAGATAAATAGACAAATAGATATACATAAATATAAATCGATAAATACACAAATAGATAGAAAGAAAGATTGAAATATAGATTGTGTGATAGATAAATAGATATATAGATATATAGATAGATACAATGATAGATAGATAAACAAATAGATTGATAGATAAATAAAGGGATAGACAGACAATTAGATAGATAGATAAATAATTAGGCAAGTAGATAGTCAGGTTAGAATATAGAAAGACAGATAGACAAATAGATAGACAGATAAATAGAAAGACAGATAAATAGACAAATTTACAAAAATGGTAGATAGAGAGAGATAGGTAGTTTGATAGATAAATTGATAGACATGTAGATTGAATAATTTATAGTTATATTAAAAGCTATATTGATATTCAAATAGATAGATAGATAGATATACAAAAAGATAAACAAAAAGATAGATAAATATATAGATTGATTGATAAATTGATAGATAGATAGACAAAAAGAAAGGCAAATAGAAAGATAGAAAGAAAGATAGATATATATATATATATATATAGATCGATAGATAGGTAGATATATAGATTGATAGATATGTTGATAATTAGATAGATATATACATAGATATATAGACAGACAGACAGATAGGTAGATAATTAGATAGATATATACATAGATAGCTAGACAGACAGACAGATAGATAGATAGATATATAGTCAATTTGATTGATAGAATGATATATAGATTAATAGACATATTGATAGATAGATTGATTGATAGATTAATAGCTAGATTAATAGACAGATTAATAGATAGATTGATAGATAGATCAATAAGTGATTAATTGATAGATAGATTGATTTATTAATAGATTGATAGACAATTTGATAGATAGATTAATATATAGAATTACAGACAAATTGATAGATAGATTGATAGATAAATTGATAGCCATATATATTGATTGATTGATAGACAAAATGATACACAAATTAGATAGATTGATAAAAAAATAGATAGATAGATAGATTGATTGATATATCGATAGATAGATAGACAGACAAATAGATCTACAAATAGATAGAAAGATACATAGATAGACACATTGATATTCAAATTGATAAACAGATTGATAGACAGATAGATAGATAGATAGATAGACAAATAGATAGATGGATAGATAGTTAGATTTATATATAGATTGATTGACAGATTTATATAGAGATATATAGATAAATAGATAGATAGAAATATATACAGAGAGATATATAGATAAATAGGTATATAGATATATTATTACATAAACAGATGTATACATAGATAGATAGATCGATCGATATACATAAATCTATCTATCAATCTATATGTCAATATGTTTATCTATCTATATGTTTGTCTATCTATCTATCTATCTATGATCTATTTATTTGTTTATCTTCATATCTATCTAACTACCTATATAACTATCTATCTAAATATTTAGCTATCTAACTATTTATCTATCTAACTATTTATCTATCTATTTGTGTATATATATAAAAATCTATATATCTATCTATATATTTAACTATATTTTGATCTAGATATCTGTCTATATATCTATCTATTATATGAATATCTAACTATATGTCTATCTAACTATCTATCTTTTAATCTATTTGACAATCTATCTATCTATTTATCTGTATACCTATATGTAAATCTATCTATCTATTTGTCAATATATCTATCTATATATTCATTAAGCTTTCGTGCTGCTATTTTCCCACCTAATCTCTCAACTAAGAACTGAGATAGGGGATTGGATGGCTTGAGGGAACTTGCTTATTGAAAGAAGATAGGATGGTCAAACAAAAACAACATGCAATGTGCTTTCCACTATCTATCTGTCTATCCCTATATCCCCATCTATCTATTTGCATATTTCAAACTGTCTTTATGTCTATATGTCTATCTATTTCTCTATATATCTAGCTATGTATCAATCTATCTATCATTGTATATATATATATATATATATATATATATATATATATTATTATTATTTATCTATATGTCTATCTATGTATTTATTTATCTATCTATGTATCTATATATTTATCTATCTGTCTATTTATCTGCCTATCTATCTATCTATTTGTATATCTATCTATCTATATATCTACATGTCTATCTATCTATTTATCTATCTATATGTCTGTCTATCTATCTAAGTGTCTATATGTCTATCGGTCTATTTTTCTATCTACATATCTCTCTGTCTTTCTTTCCATTTATCTATCTATTTATATAACTAAATGTCTATGTGTCTATCTGGCTATCTATATATCTATCTATCTATCTAACATTTTATCTATTTGTATATTTATCTATCTTTCTATCTATATATCTATCTATCTATCTGTATAATTATCTATCTATCTATATCTCTAGCTTTCTATTAGTCTATCATTAAATCTATTTATCTTTCTATCTATCTATTTATATTTTTATTTGTCTGACTCTCTATTTGTCTATCTATCTGTCTAGTAATCTATTTGTCTATCTATCTATATATCAATCTATCTATGTATATATTTGTCTATCTACCTATATATCTATCTTTTTTTTGTTTATTTAATTAAAAGTCTATATGTCTACCTATCAATCTATCTAACTATATAACTGTCTATCTTTCGATCTACCTATCTAACTAACTATATGTCAAACTATGTAACTACCTTTCTTTCTATATTTCTAATTATCAATCTGTCTATTTATATATCCATCTGTCTATTTGTCTATCTATCTTTCTATTTGTCTTTTTATCTATTTCTCTTCTTTTTTATCTTTCTAGCTATCAATCTATATATATATCTATCTACATATCTATCTATCTATATATCTAGCTATCTAACTATCTATATTACTATCCATCTATCTTTCTGTTTATTTATCTATATGTAAATCATTCTATCTACCTATCTATTTTTTTGTCTATCTTATATGTCTATCTGCCTATATATTTATGTATCTATCTATATGTTTATATATCTATCCGTCAATATGTATATATATATATATATATATCTATTTATTTATCTATCTATCTAGGTATCTATTTCTCTATTTGTGGATATGGCTATATATATATCTATCTAATTAAATATCTATATATGCATATATCTATTTAACTCTCTATTTATTTATCTATTTATCTATAAATATTTATATCTAACTATTTTTCTATATGTACATCAGTCTATTTGTATATCTATCTATCATAGTATTTTTCTATTAATCTATCTATCTTTCTATATATATATATATATATATATATATTTTCTGTCCATCTCTCTATGTGCCTATCTAATTATGTCTCTATCTATCTATCTATCTATCTATCTAATCTATCTCTATATCTGTCTATCTATCTATCTGTCTATGTGTCTATTTTTTATCTGTTTATCTATCTATATTTCTATTTGTCT
>JAREIK010002886.1:0-42091 GCA_029783825.1 Sapria himalayana | reverse complement strand
TAGATAGATAAATGGAAAGAAAGACATAGAGATATGTAGATAGAAAAATAGACCGATAGACATATAGACACTTAGATAGATAGTAATCATATAGATAGATAAATAGATAGATAGACATGTAGATATAGATAGATAGATATACAAATAGTAGATAGACAGCAGATAAATAGACAGATAGATAAATATATAGATACATAGAGAGATAAATAAATAATAGATGACATATAGATAAATAAATAAATAAATAAAATATATATATATATATATCAATGATAGATAGATTGATACATAGTAGATATATAGAGAAATAGATAGACATATAGACATAAAGACAGTTTGAAATATGCAAATAGATAGATGGGGATATAGGGATAGACAGATAGATAGTGGAAAGCACATTGCATGTTTTTGTTTGACCATCCTATCTTTTTTCAATAAGCAAGTTCCTCAAGCCATCCAATCCCCTATCTCAGTTCTTAGTTGAGAGATTAGGTGGGAAAATAGCAGCACGAAAGCTTAATGAATAATAGATAGATATATTGACAAATGATAGATAGATAGATTTACATATAGGTATACAGATAAATAGATAGATATTGTCAAATAGATTAAAAGATAGATAGTTAGATGACATATAGTTAGATATTCATATAATAGATAGATATATAGACAGATATCTAGATCAAAATATAGTTAAATATATAGATAGATATATATATTTTTATATATATACACAAATAGATAGTAAATAGTTAGATAGAAAATAGTTAGATAGCTAAATATTTAGATAGATAGTTATATAGGTAGTTAGATAGATATGAAGATAAAAATAAATAGATCATAGATAGATAGAGAGAGACAAACATATAGATAGATAAACATATTGACATATATTGATAGATAGATTTATGTATATCTGATCGATCTATCTATCTATTGTATACATCTGTTTATGTCAATACATCTATATACCATATTTATCTATAATCTCTCTGTAATATTTCTATCTATCTATTTATCTATATATCTGTATATAAATCTGTCAATCAATCTATATATAATCTAACTATCTATCCCTCTATCTAGTTTGTCTATCTATCTATCTATCTGCTCTATCAATCTGTTATACAATTTGAATATCAATGTGTCTATCTATGTATCTTTCTATCTATTTGTAGATCTATTTGTCTGTCTATCTATCTATCGATATATCAATCAATCTATCTATCTATCTATTTTTTTATCAATCTATCTAATTTGTGTATCATTTTGTCTATCAATCAATCAATATATATGGCTATTAATTTATCTATCAATCTATCTATCAATTTGTCTGTAATTCTATATATTAATCTATCTATCAAATTGTCTATCAATCTATTAATAAATCAATCTATCTATCAATTAATCACTTATCGATCTATCAATCAATCTATCTATTAATCTGACTATTAATCTAGCTATTAATCTATCAATCAATCTATCTATCAATATGTCTATCAATCTATATATCATTCTATCAATCAAATTGACTATATATCTATCTATCTATCTGTCTGTCTGTCTAGCTATCTATGTATATATCTATCTAATTATCTACCTATCTGTCTGTCTGTCTATATATCTATGTATATATCTATCTAATTATCAACATATCTATCAATCTATATATCTACCTATCTATCGATCAATATATATATATATCTATATTTCTTTCTATCTTTCTATTTGCCTTTCTTTTTGTCTATCTATCTATCAATTTATCAATCAATCTATATATTTATCTATCTTTTTGTTTATCTTTTTGTATATCTATCTATCTATCTATCTATTTGAATATCTATCTATCTATCTATCTATTTGAATATCAATATAGCTTTTAATATAACTATAAATTATTCAATCTACCTGTCTATCAATTTATCTATCAAACTACCTATCTCTCTCTATCTACCATTTTTGTAAATTTGTCTATTTATCTGTCTTTCTATTTATATGTCTATCTATTTGTCTATCTGTCTTTCTATATTCTAACCTGACTATCTACTTGCCTAATTATTTATCTATCTATCTAATTGTCTGTCTATCCCTTTATTTATCTATCAATCTATTTGTTTATCTATCTATCATTGTGTCTATTATATATCTATATATCTATTTATCTATCACACAATCTATATTTCAATCTTTCTTTCTATCTATTTGTGTATTTATCGATTTATATTTATGTATATCTATTTGTCTATTTATCTATCTATGTATAGGTCTATCTATTTATCTATCTATTTGTCTTAGTCTATATATCTATCTATCTATATGATCTGATAGATAGACAATAGATAAAGAAATAATTAGATATATAGATAGATAGATAATTAGATAGATAGATAGCCATGTAGATGGATATATAGACAGACAAATATATAGACATATAGATAGATAAACTAATAGATAGATAGATAGATATACATATAGAGAGATAGATATATAGATAGATTGATTCATAGATAGATTCATAGATAGATTGATACATTGATAGATCGATAGATAGATAGAGAGACATATAGATAGATAGATATATAAACATAGAGATAGATACATAGACAGACAAATATATAGACATATCAATAGACTAATAAATAGATAGATACAGAGACATATAGATAGATAGATATATCGATACATAGATAGATATATAGAAAGAGACATAGATAGATAGATAAATAGAATTATATATCGACAGATAGATATACAAATAGATACATAGAAATATATATAAAAATATAGACAGATAGATATATGTAATAGTAGATAGATATATAGAAAGATAATTAGACAAATAAAAGAAATATAGATAGATAGACACATAGATATAGAAACAAAAAGATAAAAAGAGAGACAAATAGAAATATAGATAGATAGATAAATAGATAAAATGATAGATAAATAAATAGACAGATAGATAGATAAAAATCTATATAGATAGATTGATAGAAAGATAGATAGGTAGATAGATGAATAAATAAATAAAAATATAGATAGATAGATACATAGATAGATAGAGCAATAGATAAACAGATAGATTGACAAATAGATATATAGATAGATACAAAAATAGATATATAGATAATCATATATATTGAGACATAGATATATAGACAAATAGATAGACACATAAATATACACATAGATAGACACATAGACAAATAGATTGACAAATAGATCGACATATATGTAGGAAGATATATAGACACATAGATAGAAAGATAGATAGATAGATAGATAGACAAATAGATAGAGATTTAGATTGACAAATTGATAGAAAGATTGATATAAAGATTGATAGACAGATTAATAAATGAATTATAGATAAATTGATAGAAAGAAAGATGACAGTTAGATAGAAAGAAAGATAGATAGATATAGATAGATAGACAGATAGATTAGTAGATAGATATACATATAGATAGATAGATAGATAAAATAGAAATATATATATAGAAAATAGATAGATCCATAGATACATAGATATACCAGTTTTTAGTTAGATACATATACAATTAGACAGATAGATAAATAGATATACATAGATATATATAGACATATAGAAAATTAGATAGATACATACATACATAAATAGACATATATATATATATATCTAGATAGATTGATAGAGAAGGAGATATACAGACATTTTGACAGATAGATAGATAGAATGACATATAGATATATAGATAGTTAGACAGAAAGATACCCATATTGATATACAAATAGATAATGTATAGATAGATAGATAGACAGATAGATAGATATGTAGATATACATATTATTAGATAGATAGTTAAATTGATAGATAGACAAATTCATAAATAGATTGATAAATAGATAATTAGACAAATAGATAGACAAATATTTACATATATATATATATCAATAGATAGATACAAAGATAGATTGGTTGATTCAAAATTAGATATATATATAGATAGATTGACATATAAATAGATAGATTGAAAAGATAGCAAGATAAATATACATATATATAGGTAGAGAGATAAACAAATAGATAGATAGAGAGGAAGAAAAATAGATAGATAGATATATATATAGATATATACATAAATAGATAAATAGTTAGATATGCAGATATATAGACAAAAAGATAGACAAATAGACAAACAAATATATAGATAAATAGAAAGATAGATAGATAGATAGATAGATAGACAGATAGACAGATAGACAGATAGAAATAAAGATAGATAGATAGACACACCGATAGACAGATAGATAGATAGAGAAATGCATAGACAGATAAATATATAGATAAAAGATAGATAGATAAATTGATAGATAGATAGATAAATTGATAGATAGATAGATAAATTGATAGATATACAAATTTATAGACAAATAAATTGATAGATTATTAGACATATCTATTGACATATAGATAGATAGATAGATAGAAATATAGATTATCAGATCAATAGACAGATAGATATATTTATAAAGAGAGATAGCTAAATAGATAGATAGATATATAGATAAATAGACATAGATATACAGATAAATAGATAGACATATAGATATAATGATATATATACAACTATATAGGCATATAGATAGACATATATATACACAAATAGATTAATAAAAATATAGATAGACAAATAATATCAACATATAGACACACAGGCATATACATAGATAGATAGACATATAGATATCCATATACACAGATAGATCGATCGATAGATAGCCAATTTGATAGAGAGACTTATAAACAAATAGATAGACTGATAGATAGATAAATAGATAGATAGTAAGATAGATAGATAGAGAGATAGATAGACATATAGGAAAGCAAGGCAAATAAACAAATAGGAAATTTACATACATATAGAAAAATAGATAAAAAGAAAGATAGTTAGTTTGATAAATAGATTAAATGATAGAAAAATAGATTGAACGATAGACAAATTGTTACATAGGTTGATAGACTAAATAATAGATAGATTGATAGATAGATTTATAAACAAATTGATAAATAGTTCGATTGACAAATAGATAGAAGGATAGATACACAAATATATAAATAGATAGAAAGAGCTAGATATAGATTTATATCGATAAATCTTTAGACAATTAAATAAACATATAGATAGACAGATAGATAGGTAGATAGATATATAGAAAGAAAAATATATAAATAGATAGATAGATAAACAGATAGATATAAAGATAGATAGTCAAATAGATAGATAGATATTATATAGAAAGATAAATAGACAGATAGGTAGACAAATAGATAGACAAATAGATAAACATAAATACATATAAACAGATAGAAAGACAAATAGATAGACATGAATACATATAGATAGATATATATTTTGATAGATAGATAGATTGGCAAATAGACCCACATGCATATAGATTGAGAGACATAATTTGATAGATAGATTGATAGAGAGATAGTTAGTAAGATAGACATATAGATTGATAAATAGATAGATAGTTAGTTAGATTTAGAGACATATAGGTTGACAGGTAGATCGACATACAGACAGATAGATATATATAAAAAATATATAAATAGATAGATAGATAGTTTGATAGATAGATAGATTTTTTACAAAAAGATAGATAGACAGACAGATAGTTACATAGATAGATAGATAGATAGATAAAGAGATAGATCGATAGATAGATAGATAAATAGATACTTAGATAGATAGACATATAGATAGATAAATAGATACATACATATATATATCGACACATAGATAGATAGATACATAGACAAAAAATACATAGATAGATAGATTGAAAGTTAGGTAGATAGATCAAAAAATAGATAGATAGATTGATTAATTGACAAGTAGAGAGACAGATAGATAGACAGATATATAGATAGACAGATAGATAGACAGAAAGATAGACAGATAGACATTTAGACAGATAGATTGATACATAGACAAATAGACACACAGGCATATAGATAAATAGACAAATAGACAGATAGACAGATAGATAGATAATTTTATAGACAGATTGAAAGACTGATAGGTAGATAGATATACAGATAGATAGCTAGCTAGATAAACAAATAGATAGATAGACAGACATATAGATAGATAGACAAATAGAAGGATATATTTTTAGATGGATTGATAGACATATTAATATACAAATTAATTAATTTATAGACAGAAAGATAGAGAGAAAGATAAATAGATAGATTGATCTATAGATAGACAGATAGATAGAAGATAAATTGATAGATATATATAATGATAGACAGATAAATATATAGAAAGATACATAGATATATATCAATAGTTAGACAAATAGATAGATAGACAGATAGATAGATTTATAGATAGAATGATAGATAGACAAATAGATTGATAGATAGACTGATAGATAGATATAATATTAGAAAAATAGATAGACAAATAGATTTATAGATATATAGATAGCAAGATAAAATGATAGACACATAGATATAGATATATAGAGACAAAATGATAGTTAAATAGATAAAATTCAATAGGCAAATAAATATATAAAAAGATTGAAAGATATATAGATTGATAGACATTTAGATAGATAGAGAGATAAATATTTTGATAGATAGATAGATAGAAAGATAGATAGAAAGATAGATAGAAATACATTGAGTGAAATATGTATAGATAGATTGACAGATAGATAAACAAATATAGAGACATAGATATATAGATAGATATATAGACAAATAATTAGACATATAGATAGATACATAGATAGATAGACATGTAGATAGATAAATCGATTATTAGATAGATAGATAGATAGACAGACAGATAGATAGATGATAGATAGATTAATAGATAGATATATAGTAAGAAATATAGATAGATAGATAGATAGATAGATATAGATAGATGGATGGATGGATAGATAAATAGATAGAAAGATAGATGGATAGATTGATAGATATTTAGATAGATATATAGATAAATAGATAGATAAACAAAAATATAGTTAGATAAATTGACATATAGATGCTTAGATAGATAGATAGATAGATTGACCAAAAGATAGATAGATAGTTACATAGATATTTATATAGATATGTACACAATTAGACAGATAGATAGATTTATAGATAGATAAATAGATAGTTAATCAGATATAAAGACATATATATAGACAAATAGATTGACATATATATAGATAGCTAAGTATAAAGATAGATAGACATGTATATAAATATATAGATAGATAGATAGATATATAAATAGATAGGCAGATAAATATATATAGATAGATAGATAAATAATTTGATAAATAAGTATACAAATATATAAATAGTCACATAAATAGATAGGTTGATTGATAATTATATAGATATATAGATACATTGATAGACAGATAAATAGATATAATGATAGATAGACATATAGATAGAAATATATATAGACAGATAGAGAGATTGATTGATAGACAAATTGATAGATTGATTTATAGACAGAGATTCATAGATAGATTGATTGATTTATTGATTAACAATTTGATAGATTGATAGATAGATTGGTAGATTGAATGATTGATATAAAGATAGATAGATAGATAGATATATATATATATATATATATATATATATATATATATATATAAAGATAGATAAATAGAAAGATAGACTATTTGATAAAGATAGATAAATAGAAAGATAGACTATTTGATAGATAGATAGATAGATTATTCTATAGATAGATAGATAGATATCTAGATAGATAGCCAGATAGATGGACAAATAGATAGATAGATAGATAGACAAATAGATAGATACTTACACAGATAGATAGACAATTAGCTAGACAGTTAGATTGATTGATTGATTGCCAAATAGATAGATAGACACATAGATAGACAAATAGATAGACAAATAGATAGACAGATAGATAAATAGATATACAAATAGATTGAAAGAAAGATAGATAATTAGATAGAAAGATACACAAACTTATAGACCATCAGATAGTTTGATATAAAAATAAATAGAAAGATAGAATGAAATATATAAAAATTGATAGATAGTTTGATAGATATATTGATTGATATTTTGATACAAATATAGAGAGACAGATTGATTGATTGAAAGACAGATTGATACATAAATTAATATATAGATTTATATATAAATTGGTAGATTGATTGATAGATAGATTGATTGAATGATTGATACATAGATTGATAGACAAAAATATAGATAGATAGTCAGATAGATAGGCATACTGACAGACAGACATGTAGAGAGATAGATAAAAATATAGATAGAAAGATAAATAGAGAGGCAAATAAATAGATAGATAGATAGAAATATAAATAGATAGATAAATTGAATGATATAAATATAGACACATAGATAGACAGATATATATATATATATATATATATTGATAAATAGATGATATATAGATATAATAATAGACAGATAGAAAGACAGACAGATAGATAGTTAGAAATATAGATAGATAAACACATAGATAGATAGATAGACAGATAGAAAGATAGACAGATAGATCTCTATAAGAAAATATTAGTTTATCTATGAAAATTTAACTATGAAAAAAGCCCTATCTTATTAGCGAGGTATTTACTAAAGAAAATAAAGACATTTTGATTTACATTAATTTACAAATTTGTAACGGATTTGTGATGAAAATTTTCAATTTAAAATTTTCCCTCACTAATATTATTATAAATTTTCACGCATAGAATGATGCCAATTTTAGCTACGGTTCTAGTAATGGATTTCCCTAGCTAATTAAATCGGTACATAATCCATCGCTAAATAATTATATGAATTTTTTTTATGATTTTATTTTTAATTGCAAGCAATTATTCCTTTAATGATAATTTTCATAAAATAAATACAATTAGCTTGGGATTTTTTTAGCTATTTGGGATGGGAAAATTTTTCGTCACTAATCTTTAATTATTTAATTTTTTTTATTTATTATTTGTTTTAATTTTATATGTAATTTTTTATATTAAAGTTATAGCATGGTATATGAATGAGCGATTCTTGAAAGGCACATTCTCCTCATATAATTATATAAATATAATATTATAAAAAAATAATTATAAAAATATATAAATACTAATAAAAATTTATATTAATAAAGACTAAAATAATTATTTTTATGATTATAAAATTTTTAAAAATTTTAATTCTAAAATATTTTATTATGATATTTATATATTTCTATTAAATAAACATTAAATAATTAATTATATAATTATAATCATTTTTTATGATATTTTAATTAATAAATGAACATACATAAAAATTACTTTTACTAAAAAGCTAAAATAATTAATTATTATTAAATAAAAAAATTATAATTTTATCTGAATTAACGAATAAACAAGTAAATATTTATATTATTTGAAATAAAAAATACATTTTTATGATTATAGTAATCTTTTAAAAAAAAGATTTTATATTTTTGAATAATAAAAATTCAAAATTTTTATAAAATTTAAAAGAAAATAAGTTGATATTTAAAGATAAATACATAGATGTTTTAATTACATCAAAAAAAAATATGATGATTTTAAAAATAGATATCTCAGTATTGTTTTTAAAGGAACACTTCATGTATTTTTTTTAAGGTCATAAAAAAGTTTTATAAAATATTACTAATGAAATTTTTTTGTCCTAAAAACACTTAAAATTATTTTTGGCCTATAAACACTTTTGAAAAGTACTGCCAAACTAACCCTAAACTAATTTGAATTCATGTTTTATTTTTGTCCATTCTAAAATTTATAAGAATTAAACAATTGAGTAAATCTTTTTTATTAACTTATACTATTCTATTTTTATTAAAATAATAAATATATGTTTTTTTATTGATTTTATCACTTTAAGTAATTTTTGGAATTTTATAAATTATAACAAATAATATGAAATTTTATGCCTTAATAATTATTCCACATTATATTTATAAAAAATAATTTGAATTCTTAAAAATTTATAACCATAATAAATATCTATATATGAAAAACTTTATTATTATATAATATAATTTATTTATTTATGAAATAATATCATATTGATAACTATAAATCTATTTCAATTTTTTTTATTTAAATTATTTAATTATTATAATTTTAGTTTACTTTTATATTTTTGTCTCTTTGTTTTCTATATATTTACATCCATATTTTTATTTATAGTTTCCATGAAAAATAAAAATGCTAAGGCATTCAAGCACTTATACATTTTTTCTATTTTTAAAAGAGGAAGAGAGGAGAAGTGAAATGGGACTACGGGAGCAACCTACAAAATCTATATCTTCTTGTTACCAGGTAATATTATCATTTTTCTTCTCCTTCAGAATACCATATAGGTTTCTCCGTCTCTCTCAATTTCATTCTTTTTATTTTTCTTTATTGTCATTTCATGTGGTTTGCTCCCTTTATCTTGCAATATCATGATATCTTTTAATCATTAGCATGCTAATAAAGGCTCTATTTCTTCATGTAGATTCTGCAAATGTATTCCTAGATATTCACAATATATTATCTTTGCATATTCATCTATAAATTATTTTTTTAATTATTCATATAATTTAAAGTCATTCTATGTTTCATTCGGAATTATGATTGAGCATTATTTTTTGCAAATATAACAGGGTAAAATGGGTTCATATTACCAGTGGATGTATAAAAGGTTTATGAATTAAATTTTGAATAGACATTTTTTGAGTGGGCTAGAAACTTTCATCAACTTTGCATCTAGTTAACCAAGATAGATGGATTGAGATAAGATTAAGTGTCCATGTAATAAATACAAGTGTCAGAATATGTCTATTCATGATTTAAACATTATTAGTTACCATGGGGCTAAATATGGCTTTGTACCAAATTATTTTGTTTAGATTTATTATGGGGAAAGTACAATGGCTTTGAACATTGACCAAAATGAGGATATTGAATCATATGTATGTAGTGAAGAAACATCAGAAACATATTCATACAAAATTCAAGTAAAGGCTCATTTAGATATGTGACAATCTATCCATGGTATTTTGTCAATGGATATAAATTTCACACAATAGGGCATGGTTCTTCTAAAGTAACTATGATTAGTGTTGTATTCATTAAAGGTTCAAGTTATAGTGTAAATGAAATTGATTATTATGATCAACTAGTAGAAGTTACTGAGGTGGAGTATCCTAGAATTGAAAATAATAGGATTGTATTATTAATATGCGAGTGGTTTGATTCTACATGAAATATGGGTACAAAAATATTCATTCAGATTATAAGATAGTGGATGTTAACCATAAACATAGATTTAATTGATATGAGCATCTAATTATGGTAGTTCAAGCTGCTTAAGTATATTATAGTACCCATCCGAGTCTATCTCATGATAAGAGTGTGATGGGCCATTTGTAAAATCAAAGCTCAATTAAATTTTGAAGTGCCAACATCTCAACAAAGAAGTACAAACTTAGCTATTAAATCAGTATTTCAAGAAGATGACATAAATAATATTGAGCCTGTGGCCTGTGCATGTAGATGAAGATCTAGAAAATTTATGTGACTCAAATAGTGACCTAATAAAACTTGGAGATGATCATTTTTTTATCTGAAGATGAGTTGGAACTTCCATCAGAATCAGATGAAATGTCAAAAGATCCTTTAGAGAATAATAGTGATGCCGATAATTAAACTTTTATAATTGTATTAGAATATTATAGTTTCAAAGACTTTCTATATTTTGTTGAAATACATAGCTGATGTTCTTTATATCTCTATTATCTGTTCTATGTTCGTATTTTTTTGTACATAAAATGGTGCCTAAAGGACGTAGGCGTGGTAAAGGTGGACGTGGATGTAGAAATGGACGAAATTCATCTAGTATTGTACATCATGTTGTACAATCAGTACCATCTCATACCCACCATATCCAGACTTCAACATAAACATCACCATCTCCATCACCATCGTTGACACCTTTACCATCACCTTTATTAGATATAAGGCCACCACCATTGTCACTCGTGCACACACTTTTAATCCATCACCATCTTCTACCCCACATTTTACATGGATAGTTCTCCCATTTATAGCACCATTGACATCATCAAATGATGTTCCTTCCTCTAAATGTAGTTCTAACTTAGTAATAGAGATTGTGGATGAGAAATATAAGAAATATGTAAATATTACTTGAATTAAAAATTATGATGCTCCTATTCGTGGTTTTGTTTTTAAATATAGTTATGATTTGTTTGTTTTCAATGTTCTTTTTTTATTTTTACAGTATCATTCAATCTCACAAGTGTTCGGCTATAATTACAAAGTCTTTCAAAAAAAAAGGTTGATTCTAAATCATTCTCGTGTAAGAAAGTTTCTGAATCGACAAGAGAAACTAACTTTATGACTTTTGGGTAAACACAAATAAACAAAAGCATTGAAAATTAATTGTCTAATTAGTTAATTATTATGTTGGTTATTATTCAAGCATTAATTATTATGTCCTTATTATTAATATAGTATTTTTTTTTAATTTTCTATATATAGAATCAGTGCAAATGGGCACCTAAATTTGATGGATAGATAAAGTCATCATGGGAGAGCAAAGCTGCTGAATAGTACTCAGATTTTGTCCATAAATTAAAGATTCTAAAAGATAAGCCTAATTTTATACTCGAAGATGAGTGCCCCGAGTGGCTTAAGTATTGGAAGGAGCCATACGTGAAGAAAAAATTAGAGATATCTAGCAAAAACTAATGGACTAAGGTAGTTGGATCAGGTACAGGAATGTCTTACCACACAGCAGGGTCAAAGTTGAGCATTGAGCACACCAGAGATTTTGTATAATTTATATGTTTAAAATATTTATATATTTAGTAGTTGGTCTAATAGTCCAAATAAATCAAATATGTGCATGGTTTAATTATGAGAGCTAAACCTTTCTAATATTTGTTAATCTTTGACCTAATAAATACATACTTAGGCTGGAGAATCAGATTTAGATCATAATTTTTATGTGATTTTCAGGAAGATGCATGTAAAGAAAGCGATTGGAGTGTTATTGATAACAAGTCTCAGATGACTGCTGTAAGAATCTGTTATATTAATAAATTTTTAGAATACTATAGTAAATTTTGAAGATTGTGTGGAATGAAAAATATTAGATTTATTTTATGTATATCTATAACAGTATTTTTTTGTTATATCACAGGAACTTGTGGAGGAACGTGTGACAACTACTTCTTAATTGAAGGTTCTATGGATCTTCAACCAATTGACTATGATCCTATCAATTTGGTGACCATAGAAGGTCAGAAGAAGTAGTACATGTATGACATCAACTTGAAGGGAGTGGCATTTTATTATAGCAGTCATGCTTCTAATTCCTCTGTAACAGCTGTGGTGGATGAGGCGGTTGTACAACAAGTAATGGAAACAAATGAATATTTTGAAGTTATGGAAATAGAAATAAAAGAGAAGGTTGAGCAGATTATCAATTGAAGGAGGAAATGCAGGAAAAGAAAGAAGAGAAAGATGAGCATATTACTCATTTAAAAGAAGAAATACAAGACATGAAATAAGTGAATTGAGATGAAAGAAAGTAATATTGTTATGCAACAGCAAATGCCCTATATGGAGTCATAATTAGTAGCCTTGTATTGACAGATAGCATTCCGAGTTCCTACAGCGAAACCACATAGGAGAGGCTAGCACAAATGCACCAGCTAATTATGAGGATGATTTTGTTCTAAATGATGATGAAACTATGTTATATTTATGTTTTAACCATGAAGCTTTTGCATAAAAATTATTTTTGAACTATTTTTGGTTTTTGTTTATTTTAAAGATCAAGGAATAGAAGAAAAAGGAGGAAGAAGATGAGATAGGTAAATGTTTTTTAGGGTTAAATATGTCATGGTGTAGTCAAATTGTAATGTATCTAAACAAATATTTTGCTTCATTGCTTTGGATGATTAATCAAAGCTGAGAGAGAAACAAGAGAAGAAGAAAACTTATGGATTTATGGCTTTATGTTCCTCTTTCATATGCTCTCATAGAATTTTTTTGGTACAGGTGAAGATGCATACTTTCGAACTGATGTTGTAAAGAAGATGTGTGATATAAAAAAAATAATCTATAGGTATGCCAACATCCATCATCTTCACCTCCCCCTGATGAGAATCCAGGGTGCAATTCTTTATTGGATTTGCAGTTTCAAAGTTATTATCTCCTCACTTCTTGAAGAAGGAATAGTGAGCAACTTATGGACACATGATTTTTGCCTATGTGTAGCTAAACATAAGGAGATTTTTTTTGGAAGCATTATTTTTCTTGATACTAGTTTTATTCTTTGCTTGACCCACTAACCTAACCATGATTCTTTGTAGGATATTTACTGTGCAAACATGGCATCGATTTTGAAAGTTAATGACTTCAAGTGTCACATGTTCAAATAGATTTTGCTTTTTGATTTTGATTTTGATTTTTTTTTTGATTTTGATTTTAATTTTGTCTTTGTTTTTGTTTTTTGAAATGCTTTGCTGTGAAATGAGAGTTTTGTGTTTGTGTTAGTGCTGTTTGAGCCTTAAAATTGATGCAGTTTGTGCCTGCACCAAGAAGAGGAGAGTTAGATGTGACCAGAAGAGAGTTAGATTACTTCTTTTAGTGTGAGCCAACACAAATTGGTGCAGCCAAAATATCTATCAGCCAAAATATAACCCACACACTAAATTATTTTATATTTTTTTTAATTTTTCAGCACTATATTTATTTTGCACACTACCATTACACATTACATGGATCACTGCCCACACTATCGCACAAAGCAAAACACACTACATGCATTTAACTACCCACTACCTTTCCACACACGCATCCACTGTGCACACTATCACATGGCACATGTCACAGAGCCTCCTGATTTGTGTCACACTACATATGCATTGAGACTGCTGCACACATGCACATGGAGCATTCCAGACTGCCACTAGCGCATGGCTAACTTTCATGTGGTGCATGCTAGATTGCCACATGAAGTGTCACACTATTATTGCATACTAGACTATCATATGATGTGTCACCCTATTATTGCATGCCAAACTACCACATGATGTGTCACCCTAATATTGCATGACAGACTGCCACATGATGTGTCACCCTATTATTGCATGCTCGTACATCTCCATTTGATTTCATGTTAATAATAAACTCATACAAAACTCATACAAACTCATAATCATAAATGCGTAATTAAAAAATTAAAAAAATATAAACCCTAATAGTATGAAAGACAATATTCATAAACTACCATTTTTTTACTAGTTTTGCTTCTTTTGAAGTTTTGCATCATACATCTTAAAATTCATTGCTTTTTAAAGCTTTTTTTAAGATCCATGGAATATATATAGCAATTAGCTTCATATGATCTTTGTTTCTGGATTATTAGTGCCTAGTTTTCCTACAAATGGACATCATTGGGTTGGGTTGTGATGTGATGTGAATTACACTTTCAGGGAGGAAAGTAAATTTGGAATATTAAGCAAGCTAGACGTTTGTACATTTTTCTTAATATTTATGATGAGGAAAATACTTTGAGCATCATAAATGATCCCGCTGCTCATGGTACACATGTTGCTATTGGTTTATTCCATCATGGTGGGTTTACAACCCCATCTCTCTCTTCAATATAAGGAGTCATTGCTCAATGGAGTTGCATCTGGGGCACAACTAGTATCATGCAATATTGGAGACTCGCGCTTGGGGTCAATTGAAATAAGGATTTGCTTGGCATGGGCTCTGATAGTTGCAGTAGAGGTCAACTAACTTTTATTATTCATTCATATTTACTCTAGATAATGACATTCACATGGTGAAAACACTTGCTTTTATGTAGCATAAATGTGATCTCATCAACATGAGCTATGGTGATCCCACTTTACTTCTATATTATAATCATTTTGTTGATCTTTTTAATGAAGTATGATCTATAGCTATTAAAAATTGAAGATGGATGCAAGTCAAGCAGAGGGCCAATAGCTGATGATGATTTTGGGGTCAACATAAGTGCTCCTGGTGGTGCTATGGCTCTAGTGCCCTTATGGAGTTTCCAAAAGCACATGTTGATGAATGGAACATAAATTGCCACCCCATCTACCTATGGAGGAATTAGATAGCTCATTAGTGCAATGAAGCTATGTGCTTTTTAATTTTATTTTTTTAATATTGGTGTGTAATCTGTGTAGAAATTGATGGTGTTCTCTACTCAACATTATGTTGATCGTATGTATTCCAGTGAGTCCATATGCTGTAATGAACTTTAGAGAATACATCAATTCCTATTTATGAGTTTCTTACTGATAAACTATCTACAGGCCATGGGCTCATTGAAGTTAACAAGTTGTATCTCTATTTATATGCCTTTGTTCATTGGAATCTTATTTTGACCAGAGCAGCCTTCACTGCTTTGATCGAAATCTCATTCCTCTTCTACCTCTTCTATTATCCACCTGTTGAATCTCTTTTTTTTTTGTTTTTTTACCATTCATTCTTTTAGGTGCTTTCATAGCCCAAGAACCAGCAGCACCCTTGGCTTGGTTTTTAATTTTTTTCGTTATTCCATATGCATCAATCGTGCCTTGCAAGTTCAACCAATATCCCATCTTCAATCACAAATTCAAGAATATTGTCATCATATTTTGGGAACAAGAATCTTGTGATGGGAGACAAGTGGGTTGATATATATCTTGGGCTTGCATGATCTTAACCTCCCATGCTATTGCTGCCAAACCATATCTTGAATAAACAGCCAGTCTAATGTACCAAACTACTTTAATGGATAGTGGTTTCAACCTTGATGATCTTAAAGGATTTGCTTCTCAAATATACAATTCCATCAAGTCTATGTCTAGCATTGACATCAAACCCTAATGTAGTTGTTGAAGATGATGCTGCCGAAAAAATGGTTCCTGAATGAGAAACGAAAACAAATCCTAGTGAGGTGGCAGATGAAGTACATGGTGATGATTCCAAAGATGAATTGTAACTTCATAATTTGTTTTAATTATTTAATTTATGTATTTGATCATTTTGAGGATGTGTTTTCTACTCTAGCTATGTTTCAATGAGCTAACAAGTTATGCATGAGTTTGTGTTGAATTCACGAGATGGCAATTGTGTCCACTCTCTAAAATCATTACAGGTATCAGTCATAAGCAACAAAAGGTTATATTTTCAAATCCCTTGTGCATTTGGGAATCCACTCTCTATTATTATTAAAATGTTTGGATTTCTTTACACTTGCATTAGACATGTGGCAGGTTGATATTTTCATAGAGTTATACATGTCCATCCATGCAAAAAAGCATGGTTAAGGTTCACAAAAAGTAGAGAACAAATGAACAAGGGATTGATGTTGGCTGGTGTGATTTTAAGTTTGATTGTACTATATGCCTATATTTTTGCTTGATTATATTAGAAATGTGTTTTGATGAGATTGATGTGATTGAAGCAAAACATAATAGGCTTTGATTTACATTTTGTGAAGGTGAGTTTTCCCCACGAATTTGAGATGTAATCAAAGTCGTCTACACAAATAGATTTCTAGTAATAGAAAAATGGTGACTAGAGGAGTTGGGGCAGAGAAAGCAACATAAATCTCACTAACAAATTATGCATTATGCATTTTCATTAGATACAATGATGAAGAAGAAGAGATGACTTGTCCAAATCATTGCATCTTAAAACGATGAGAACAATAAAGTTGCGGAAAGGCAGAAACATATATAACTATATGTTATGTTTTTTTAACAATGTAACATAATCTATCAGAATAATTTATTAAGTGTTTATAGCTTTTGTTAATAATAAATAATGGTTTATAGTATATGTTTTTATTCAATATAATATAAAACTTATGCATTCAAATTTTTTGTAAAAAAATAAAAATGTGAAAATAGTTTTTGAATTAAAAATAGATAGGGATTTTTTCTTTGCTAATTTAGCTAGGAAATTTTCTGTAACCCTTAATTATGAAAAAAATTAGCTAGGAAAAAAATAGCTAGGGAATTTCCATCGTTAAAAAATTAGCTAGTAAATTTTTTTGATCATTAATAATTTGTGACGAGCACTTTAGCTTGGTATAATTTCCATGATTAATTTGTCATTAATATATTTTAATGATGGGAAAAGCCCATATAGCTATGGAATTTTTTTTGCTATATGGGATTTGTATTGTAGTGGATAGACATATAGATAGATATACAGATATATAGACAGATAGATATATAGATATATAGACATATAGATGGATAGATAGATAAAAAGATAGTCAGATAGATAGATAGACAGACAGATAAATAGATAGATTAATAGATGAAAAGATAAATCAATAGATAGATAGATAGTAAGATAGTTAGAAAGATTGATAGTAAGATTGATAAATAGATTGATAGAAAGATGGATAGATAGACTAATAGATAGATTAATAGATATATTGATAGACATATTGATATCCAAAAAGATAGATAGATTAATAGATAGATAGATTAATAGACAGATTGATATAGATATAGATAGATAAGTTTATAGACAGATAGATAGATAGACAAATAATTAGATAAATTTTTAGATAGTTAGATAGAAAGATTATTAGATAGAGAGATAGAAAGATTATTAGACATATAGATAGATAGATAGATACACATATAGATTGAAAGATAAATATATAGATAAATATAATGAGATATAGATATATAGATAGACAAATAGATAGACAAATAGATAGATAGATAAATAGACGGAAGATAGAAAGATAGAGAGAAATATAGATATATAGATAGATAGATAGTTAAATAGATAGATAAACAGATAGACAGACATATAGATAGAAAAATATATAGATAGATAGATTGAAAGACAGACAGATAGATTGATTGATTGATTGATAGATAGACATATAGATAGAAAGATATATAGACAAATAGATAGACATAATGATACACAGATTGATTAGTAGATTGATCAATAGATTCATAAGTAGATTGATAGAATGATTAATATATAGTTTGATAGACAATTTAATAGCTAGTTTGATAATTAGATTGATAGACAAATTGATAGATAGATTGACAGATAGATAGATAAATATATTGATAGATAGAATGACAGATAGATAGATAAGCATAAAGATAGACATATAGATAGACAAAGATAGACAAATAAAGAAATAGATAGATAGATAAATAAGCAGATTGTTAGACAAAAAGATAGATAAATAGAAAATTGACAAATTGATTCATAGATTGTTAGACAGATTGATAGATAAATACACAGATATATAAGTAGATAAAAAGATAAATTGATAGATAGACCTATAGATAAATAGTTTGATAGAAAGAAAGATAGACAAATAAATAGATATATATTTAGATAAATAAATAGATAGATATATAAACATATTGATGGATAGAAGGACAGATAGATAGGTAGAATAATAGAGATATAGATAGATAGAAAGGTGGACACCCAGCCAGACAGATAGACAAAGAGAAAAATAAATAGACACACAGACAAAAAGATTGATAGATAGATAATTTGATAGACAAATTGAAATATAGATATATAGACATATTGATAGTCAAATTAATTGAATTGATAGATAGAATAGCAAATAGATAGAAAGAAAGATAGATAGGTAAATAGTAAGATTGGATGACTAATTGATAGATAGATTGATTGATAGACTAAATGATAGATAGTTTGATAAAAAGATTGATTTATAGATTGATAGATAAATTAAAAGATACAAAGATAGACATATTGATAGAAAGATAGATAAACAACTAGACAGATAGATAAATAGATAGATTTTGATATAAATAAATCGAAAGATTATTAGATAGATAGATAGATTTTATAGATATAAATAAACAGATAGATAGACAAATTGATAAATAGATTGATAGACAAATTGATAGATAGATTAATGGATAGATTGATAGACAGACAGATAGATATATAGATTGATTGATTTATTTATAGATAGATAGACATATAGATAGACAAATAGATAGACAAATAGATAGTCAAATAGATATAAAGATAGATAGACGAATTAATAGATAGATATATAGATAGACAAATAGATAGACATATAGATAAATAGATTATTAAAAGGATACATACATACATATATATATATATATATATATATATATATATATAGAAATAGATAGAAATAAAGTGAGATTGATTGACATATAGATAGACCGATAGATACATAGATAGAGTGATTGATAGATAGATAGTTAGATAGATAGATAGATATATAGACATAGATAAATTAAAGGATAGATAGATATATTGATAGATAGTCATATAGATAGAAATATAGATTGATAGATAAATAGATAGACAAATAGATACACATAAAGATAGTCAAATAGATAAAAAGATTGATAGATAGGTCGATAGATAAATTTATAGATTGATAGACATATAGACGGATATATAGATGGATAGATAGCAAATAGATCCATAGATAAATATATAGATAAATAAATAGAAAGATTGACAAATATACAAAATTAAAGATATATTTATTGATTTATTAATAGATAGATTTTTAGAAATAATGAAAGATAAATTGATAGATATATTAATAGAATGTTTGATATATAGATTGATAGATAAATGGATAAATAAATTGATAGATAGAGATATTGATTGATTGATTGAATAACATATAAATAAATAGATAGATAGATAGATAGAATGATCGATATATAAATAGGCATAAAGATAGATAGATAGACACATAGATCAATAGATTATTACAAAAATAAATACATACATAGATATATAGATAGATAAAACAATATATAGTTAAATAAAAAAATAGATAGATAAACAAATAGATAAACAAATGGATAGACATTTAGATATAAAGATAGATATAGAGAAAGATTAATAGATAGATAGATAGAAAGATAGATAGATAGATAGATAGATAGATACATAGATAGATAGATAGATATATAAAATGTTAGATAAAGAGATAGAGAGATAGATTGACAAATATATTGATAGATAGATAGATAAACACATTTATATATAAAAAGATAGATAGATAAATAGATAGATAGACAGAAAGTTAGATAAATTGTTAAATAGATAGATTGAAAGATATTTTGATAAATAGATAGATTGAAAGATATATTGATAGTTAGATATATAGATCGAATGATAGATAGATTTATTGATAGATTGATAGATATAAAAATAGATTGATTCATAGATAGATAGATGGACATATAGATAGATAGTTTGATATATATATATAGATCTATAGATAGATAGACAGATAGAAACACAAATAGTAAAATAGATCGATAGATAGATAGATAGACATATAGATTGATTGAATGATATACATAAAGATAGATATATTGATACATATATTGACAAACTAATGTATAGACAAATTGATAGCCAGATAAATAGATAGATTGATAGATCAAAATATACTTAAATAGATAGATAAAAAGATAGACAAATAGATAGTCAAATATATAGATAGATAGATAGATAGACAGATAGATATATTTAAAGATAGATAGAAAGATATATAGACAAAAAGATAGATATATAGAAATATAATAGATTTATAGATAGATTTATAAACTGATAAATAGATAGATAGACTAATACATAGATTGATAGATAGATAGATAAATAGACTAATAGATAGATTTATAGATAGTAGATAGATAGAAAGATAGAAAGATAGAAAGACAGAAAGATAGGCATATAGATAGACAGAAAGATATATAGATTGATGGACAAATTAATAGACAGATAGATAAACTGATATATATTCATATTGAAAATCAAATAGATAAGTAGATAGATAGAAAAATAGATAGTAAGTTAGATAGATAAATAGATTAATAGATAGATTTATAGATTGATAGATGGACAAATTGATAGTTAGATATATAAGTTGATAGAGAGAATGAAAGATAGATAGATTAATTGACACATAGATTAATAGACAGATTTAAAGATAGATAGACAAATTATTAGATAGATAGAAAGATAGTCATATAGAATGATAATTAGATAGATAGACACAAAGATAGACAGACAGACATATAGATAAATAGATAGATGGATGGATAAATATACATATTGATAAATAGATATATAGATTGATAGACAAGTAGATTGACATAAAGAGAGATAGATAGATTAATAGATAGTTAGGTAGATAGATAGATAAATAGATAGGTAGGCAGATATATAGATAAATAGATAGATTGTTCTTTAGATAGATAGATTGATTGACAAATAGACATAAAAATAGTTAGACATATAGATAAACCAATAGATATCCAGAGAGATAAAAAGATAAATAGATAAAAAGATAGAAAGATAGACTAATAGATAGACATATTGATAGAAAGATAGATATATAGATAGATTGACAGATAGATAGATAGATAAACAAACATATAGATAGGCAGATTCATAGATATATTGATAGATAGATAGATAGATAAAATATAGATTGATTGATAGATAGAAAAATAGATATACAAATAGATAAACATATCAATAGACAGATAGATATATAGATAGATAAACAGATAGATTGATATATAGATAAATATAAAATTAGATAGAATGATAGAAAGTTAGATATATAGACAAATAGATAGAAAGATAGATAGACAAATAGAGAGGCAGATAGTTAGACACATAGATATACAGATAGATAGACAAATAGATAGACAGACAGATAGAAAGATTGATAGATATATTATTATTATAAATAGTTAGATAGAAAGATACATTGATAAAAAAATAGATAGGCACATTTATAGATAGATAGATTGATTGATTGACAGATTGATATACATATTGATAGACAGATTGATAGACAGATTGATAGACAGATTGATAGACATACTGATTAAGAGATAGTCATACATATAGATAGATAGATAGATAAATAAATAGATAGATAGATACATAGCCAGATAGATAAATAGATATCAAGATAGATTGACCAATTATTAGATAGAAAGATAAATAGATAAATATACTGAGAGATAGACTAGTAGATAGTCATATAAAAAGACAAATAGATAGAAATTTAGAAAGACAAATAGAAAGATAGATAAATTGATACATAAATTGATAAAAAGATTGACAGATAAATAGATAGATATATAGATATTTAGATAGATAAATAGATTGATAGAAATATAGATAGATAGACAGATAGATAGAATGAAAGAGAGATAGATAGACTGAAAAATAATTATATAAATAGATATATAGATACATAGATATATAGATATATAAAAATACAAATAGATAGACATCTAGATAGACTGATAGATAGACTGATAGATAGACATATATATATATAGATAGAAAGATAGATAGATAGATAGGTAGGTAAACAGATAGAAAGATATTTATATAGATATATAGAAAGATAGAATGATTGATAGAAAGATTGATTGACAGAAAGATAGATTGATAAATATAGAGATAGACAAATAGATAGATTGATAAAAAATAGATAGATAGTAAGATATATAAATAGATATACAGATAGATAGATAGATAGACAGACACATAGATAGTTAGTTAGTAAGATAGATAAATATGCTGATAGATAGATAAATAGATATATAGACAAAAATATAGAAAGATAGATAAATAGATAGATAAAAAAATAGATAGACATATAGACATATAGATAGATAGATAGATAGAAGATATATAGATAAAAAAATAGATGGATAGATAGAGAAATAGATATATAAATAGTTAGATAGATAGATAAATACATAGATCGTCAAATACATTGAAAGACAAATTGATATTCATATTGATAGATAGATTGATATGTAGATTGATAGAAAGATTGAGAGATAGATTTGTCAATAGACCGATAGACTGACAGATAGATATATAAAAATATCAACAAATAAATAGACACATATATAGATAGATAAATAGATAGATAAATAGATAGATAGACAAATAAAATGATAAATAGTCTGATAGATAAATAGATATATAAACATTTAGATAGACTGATTGATTGATTGGATGTTCCACAAATAGATAGATAGATAGAAAGATAGAAATATAGTTGGATATATATATAGATTTATAGAGATAAAGAAAAATCAATATATAAATAGATAGATATACAAACAGATAGACATATTGATATATAGATATATCTACAAATAGATAGACAGATAGACATATAAATAGATAGATAGTTAGAAAGGTAGATTAATAGACAAATAGATAGATAGTTATATAGGCAGATAGATATACAAATAGTTAGAATAAATAGATAAAAAGACAGATAGATAGGAAAATATATTGATAGATAGATAGACAAATAGATAGATAGATAGAGAAATAGTTAGATAGATAGAAATAGAAATAGATAGATAGATATATAGATAGATAGACAAATTATTCGATTTATAGATAGACACTTATATACATAGATAGAGAGATATAACGATAAATAGATGGATATAAAAATGGATAGATAGATGGAAAGATAAATAGATAGAATGAAAGAAAGATAGGTAGTCATATAAATAGACAAATAAATAGATTGATAGATAGATAGAAAAAAAGATAGACATAAAGATAGATATAAAGATAGACATTTAGATAGATAAATAGATGGATAGATAGATAGAAAAATAGAAAAATAGATAGAAAGATAGACAGATAGAGAGACAGATAAATAGTTAGTTAGATCGATAGATAGATTAATAAATAAATAAATAAACATATAAATAGACAAATAGATAAACAAATAGATAGACTGATAGAAAGATAGTTAAATAGATAGAAAGATATACATATAGATAGATAGATAGATAGTTATACAAAAAGATTAATAGATGGATAGATAGACATATAAATAGAAAGATAAATAGATAGATAAATAGATACTTAAATTGGGAGAAATATAGATCAATAGATAGATAGACATATAAATTGACATTGATAGACAAATAGTTTGACAGATAGGTAGATAGATATTTAGAAAGATAGTTTGACTGATAGATACACAAATAGATCGATAGATAGATAGATAGATTAACAGATAGATAGATATATAGCTAGATAGATAGATAGATAGACAGATAGATACATAGATAGATTGATAGATAGTTAAATAGACAGATAGATAGAAAGATAGATAGATAGACAAATCGATAAATAGATAGATTGATAGATTGATAGAAAGACAGATCGATATATAGATAAATAAACAGATAGATAGAGTGATAAAACGATTGACAGAAAGATAGACAGACAAAGAGATAGATAGACAAAGAGTCATATAAATAAATGACAAATAGAAAATAAATAGATTGACTAAAAGATATATGGAAAGATAGATAGACTTGTAGATAGATAGATTAATAAAGAAACATATAGACACATAGATAAACATATAAATATACAGATAGATATGCATACAAATAGATAGACATGTAGATAAACAAATAGGCATAAATATTTACAGACAGCTAGTTAGTTAGATAGACAAATAGACAAAAAAACAGATAGACAAAATGATTGACAAAAAGATAGACATAGATATAGATAGAAAGAATGAAAGATAGATGGACAGATAGAAAAATAGAAAGACGGATTAATAGACAAAGAGAGAGACAGATTAATAGACAAATAGATAAATAGATAGATAGATAAATAGATAGAAAAATAGATAAATAGATCGATAGATAGATATACAAGTAGATAGATAGTGAAATATATAGACACATAAATAGACATATAGATATATAAACAGATAGACATACACATTTATACATAGATAGACAAATAGATAGGCATACATATAAATAGATAGATAGACAATTAGATAGACAAATAGAGAAACAAATAGACAAAATGATGGACAAAAAGATAGACATAGATATAGATAGAAAGATTGATAGATAATGGACAAAAAGATAAATAGACAGATAGAAAGGAAAATAGACAGATAAATATAGAGACAGATTGATAGGTAAATAGACAGATAGACAGAAGATAGACAAACGGACAGACAGACAGATAGATATATAGATAAACTGATAGACAGATAGATTAATAGATATATAGACAGACAAACTGATAGATAGATAGAGAGAGATATATATAGATAGATAGGTGAATAGACAAATAGATAGAAAGATTGACTAATAAATAGATAGACAGATAGATATACATATAGATAGATCATTTAGATAGACAAATAGATAGACACATAGATAGATATAATGATATACAAATAGATAGACATATAGATAAACAAATAGATAGACACATAGATAGACAAACAGATAGACATTTAGAGAGTTAAACAAATAGAAAGACATAAAGATAGACAGATAGACAAATAGATAGACAAATAGATAGTCATACAGATAGATAGATAGATAGATAGACAGACAGATAGGAACAATGATGGACAAAAAGATTGACATATATATAGACTGACAAAATGATAGATAGATAGACAAAGATAAATTGATAAATAGATAGATAAATAGATAGATAGGTAGATAGATAGATAAATAGACAGATACATAGATACACTAATAGATAGATAGACATAAAGATAGTTAGATAGATAGCTAAATATAAAGAAAGACAGTCCCATATATAGATAGACAAATATATACATAGAAAGGTAGACAGATAGATAGATCAATTGATTGATTGATAAACTTAAAGATAGATAATCAGATAGATAGATAGATAATCAGATAGATAGAAAAATAGATAGATAGATAGTTTAAAATATATAAAATGAGTTAGAGATATTGATATATACATATGTAAATATATAGATAGACTAATAGACATATAGATATATAGACAAATATATAGAAAGATAAATAGATAATGAGATAGACAACTAAGCAGATAGTAGATAGCATATAGATAGATAGATAGATAGGCAGATAGAGAGATATATAGATAGTAATATAGATAGATAGCTAGATAGATAAATAGACAAATAGATATGTACATAGATAGATAGATAAATAATTAGATAGATAGAGAGATAGATAGACATATAGATCTATAGATAGATAGATAGATATATATATATAAACTAATATATAGATATATAAATTAACAAATAGGTAGATAAACAAATATGTAAATAGACAAATAAACATTTTACATGATAGACAAGTAGTTTGATAGATAAATATATAGATAGACAGATTGATTGATTGATTAAAGAATAAATAAATAGATAGACAAATTTATTGGTTGAAAATTAGAAAAATTCTATTTTTCTATTTTTTAAAAAATAAATAGATAGACAGATAGATAGATACACACACACACACAAACATACACACACACACACACACACAGACACACACACACACATATATATATAGATATATATAAAGAGATAGAAATTTAGACAAATTGACACATATACACATAGACAGATGGAAATATAGAAAGATAAATAAATCGAAAATAGAAATATAGGTACATATACAAATAGACATACAGACAAATAGACAGATACATGGTTAGATAGGAAAATTGATACATAGATTGATATATAGATAGTAAAATATATAGATAGATAGATATGAAAATAGAAAGATAGATAGATATACATATAGATAGATAGGCAAATAAAAAGATAGAGAGATATACATATAGATAGATAGACACACAAATTGATAGATGGAAAGAAAGTCAGATAGAATAAAAGATATATTGAAAGATAGATAAATACATAGAAAGATATATAGACACATAGATGGATGGATAGATAGATATATATATATATAGAAATAGATAAATAGAATGTTAGGTTAACAATTAGATCGAAGTTAGATATGCAAATAAACAAATAGATAAGTAAATAGATAGGCTCATAGGTATATAGACACAAATATAGAAAAAAAATAGATAGATTGAAATATAAATAGGTAGATAGACAAATTATAAATTAAATTTATTGAAAGATAGATTTATAGATTGATAGATTGATAGATAGATATATATAGAGAGACAAATAGATATATTGGTAGATAGTCAGAAAGACAGACAGACAGACAGATAGATATAAGATAGACTCATAGAAAGATAGATAGAAAGTCATATAGATAGATAAATAGATAGATTAATATGTAGATATGTATATAGACAAACATACAAATAGACTTATAGATAGTCATATAGACAGATTGATTGATAGATAGATAAAAAAATAGACTATTGGATAGATAACAAATAGATAGATTAATAGATATGTAGATATACTGATAGACTTATATAGTGTTAGATATAAAGATATTTTTGATAGTTAGATAGATACTTATATAGAAAGGTGGATAGATAGATTGACAAAAAGAAATATAGACAGATAGAAAGAATAATAGATTAATAGATAGATGGATAGATAGATAGATATACAAATATATATATAGATATATAGATAAAGAAATAGACAAATAGATAGATAGACACATAGACAAATAGATAAATATACAAAAAGTTAGATAGGTAGATAAACAGATTTACACATATATAGGTAGACAAATAGACTGATAGAAAGATAGACAGATAAATTCATATACTAATATATAAATAGATATATAGAAAAATAGACAAATAGATATATAGAATAGTAGCCAGATAGACAGATAGATAGACAAAAAGATTGATTGGTAGATTGACAGATAGGTAAATTAAAAATAGTCAAATAGATAGACAGACATGTAGACAAATAGATAGATAATTGGTTGACAAATAGATAGATGGAAAATAGATAGTTAAATATTTAGATAGATAGATAGATACACAAATAAACTAATAAATTGATAGACTAATAGATTTATAAACATATTGAAATATAAATAGATAGATTGATAGACAAATAGAGAGATAGACATATTTAATAATAGAGTGATAGATAGAAAGAGAGTAAATTAAATAGAAAGATAGTTAGACAATTACACAAATAGATAGATGGACTTGCAATGATTTTTAGAAATAGATGGATAGACAAGTAGATAGATACACAGATAGTCTTGTAGAAAGATAGATAAATAGTCAAATAGATAGATAGTTAGTTAGTTAGATAGATAGCTAAATTGATAGATAAATACTTAGGGTAATATACTAATATAAAACTAAAGAGATACTTATTTAGGCTGAAAGGTAGATATCAAATAGATAGAAAGATAGATAGAAAGATAGATAATTTTACAGATTGACATATATATATATAGATAGATAGATAGTGAGATAGACTAATAGATAAATTGACAGATATATAGATAGATAGATAGATAGATAGAAAAATTGATAGATAGATAAAAATATAGATAGATAGATATATAGACTAATAGACATATAGATAGATAGATAAATAGATAAAAAGATATATTGATAAAAAGATATATACTTTGACGCATAAAAAATAGATATAATGACATATAGATAGATAGCTAAAAAGAAAGATAGATATATATACAAATAGACAAAAATATGGATAGATTGATATATTGATAAGTAGATATTTACATAAATAAATAACATATAGATAGATAGATGACAAATTTAGTATTAGACAGATAGGGATATAGATATATACACATATAGATAGATAAATATTAATATAAAAATTCTAAGATAGATAGATGATATATAGATTGATAGATACATAGATAGACATATTGACAAGTAAACAAATAAAAAGATACAAAGATAGACAGAGAAATAGATAGACATAAAATTAAAAATACAAATAGATAGATATATAGATCGATATATAGATATAGATATAGATATATATATATATATATATATATATATATATATATATCTATCTATATCTATATATATCCATTTATGATAGATAGAAAGATAGACATATAAATAGTAGAAAGATAGTTAGACACATTGACACAAAGTATATAGAAAGATAAATAGATAGATAGATAGACATTTAGACAAATAGGCAGATAGACAAAGATATAAATAGATAGATAGATATATTGATAGATAGATAGATAGATAGATACATAGATAAATGATAGATAGATAGATATATAGATAAAAGACACATAGATAGATAAACAGATAGGTAAATAGGAAAATAGATAGATAGTCATATATATAGAAAGTTAGATACCAAGGTAGATAGATAAAAAATATATAAATTGACAGATAGACAGTTAGAAAGATAGATAGAAAGACATATAGAGATATATGCATATTGACAATTAGGCATATAGACATATTTACATATAGATGGATAAATAGATTGTTATTTACATATACATATGGATAAATAAAAATAGAAATAGATATATATATATATATATATATATATATATATATATATAGATAGATAGATAGATATAAAGATAGACAAATAGATAATTAGATAGATGGTTAATTAGTTCGATAGTTATAAAGTTATATAGTTAGACAGGTATACAAATAGACATATAGATTAATAGATAGATAGAAAGATAGACAAATTTATAGATTAAAGATAGAAAGATAGATATGTAGATTGATTGAGAGATAGACAAATATATAATCACATAGATTGATAGATAGATAGAAAATAAGATTTATAGATAGATAGTTAGATAGATAAACACATAGATAGATAGAAAGATATACAGATAGATAGATATAAAATAGATACATAGAATGGTAGATAAATAAACTTATAGATAAATTGACAGATATATAGATAGACAGATAGATAGATAGACACACACACATATATATATATATATATTGATATATTAATAGATAGACAGATAGTTAGTTAGTTATTTAGTTAGAAAGATAGATAGACAAATAGATATTTAGATAAATAGATAGATAGATAGACAGATAGATAATTAAATAAATATATATATATATATATATATATATATATATATATAGACACATTGAAAGAAAGAAACATAGATATATAGACAGATAGACAGATAGCCAGATAGTCAGAGAGACAAAAATTCATATAGTCACATAAACAAAAAGACATATAGATAAACATACATATATATAGATAGATAGATAAACAAATAGACCTATAGACAAATAGACAAATAAACATATAGATAAATAGACAAATCAACTGATAGATTGTTAGAAAGCAAATAGATAGATATAAAGATCGACAGATAGACAGAATTAAAGATATATAAATCGAGATATATATTTTGTTACAATAATGGAAAGATAGATAATTAGATAGATAGATAAATAGACAAATAGTTAGATATACAGATAGAGAAACAAATAGATAGATAAATAGATTGATTGATTGATTTATAGATACATAAATAGATATACATATACATACATACATATATATATATACAGGTAGATAAATAGATTGATATATATATATATATAGATAGATATATCAATATATAAATAGATAGACAAATATATAAATAGACATATAGGCAGATAGTAAGATATAATTTTTACAAATATACTTATTGGCAGATAGACTGATAGTTAGATAGAGGGATATAAAGATGGACAGATATATAAATAGACAGATAGATAGACAAATAGATAGATAGATATATATATATATAGTTAGACAGATGGATAAAAAGATAGATAGACACATAGACAAATAGACAAATAGATACATAGGCACAGACAAATAGATACAAAGATATATAGATAAACATATGACTAATTAGACAAATAGATAGATAGATAATAGACAAATAGAAAGATAGACAAATAGACAAATAGATAAATAGATAAATAGATAAATAGAAAAATATGTAGATAGGAAAATAAAAGATATAAAGATAGATAGATAGAAAATAGATAGATAGAAAATAGAGAGAAAGACAGATAGATAGATTGAAAAATAGCCAGATAGAAAGATAAGCATATAGATAGATAGACTGATAAAGAGATAGACATATATATGGATAGTCAGATAGATAGTTATATATACATATCGTCAAATAGCTAAGTAGATAGATAAAAAAATATATAGATTGACAGATAGAAAGTTAGATAGATAGAAAGACATATAGAGATATAGACATATAGACAATTAGGCACATATACATAATTACATATAGACGGTATACATATAGTTATTTAGATATACAAATGGATAGATAGATATAGAAATAAATAAATATATATATAGATAGATTGATACATACACAGATAGGCAGATAGATTAATTAGATAAATAGATAGTTAGTTAGATAGTTATAAAGTTATATAGGTAGATAGGTACAGAGATAGACAGATAGATTAATAGATAGATAGATAGATAAACAAATTTATAGATTAAAGATAGAACGATAAATATGTAGATTGATTAATAGATAGACAGATAGATAAATAGTTAGATTGATAGATAGAAAGAAAATAAGATTTATAGATAGATAGATAGATGGATATATAAATAAATAAATAAATATACATATATAATGAAAGATACATAGATATATAGATAGATAGATATATGTATATAGATAGAAAGGCAAATTGATAGATAGTTAGCATAATAGACATAGAAAGAAAAATATACAGATAGATAGATAGACATATAGACACATAGGATGGTAGATAGATAAAATTATAAATAGATTGATATATATATATATATATATAGTTAGTTAATTAGTTAGTTAGAAAGATATATAGATAGAAAGACAAATAGAAAGATATTTAGATAGATAGATAGATAAATAGATCGATTGATAGACAGACAGATAAAATATAGATAGATAAATAGATAAATAAATAAATAAATATATATATATATATACACACACACACACACACATAAAGACAAAGAAATAAAGATAGATAAATATATAGACAGATAAATAGATAGCTAGATAGTCAGAAAAATAAAAAGTCATTTAGACACATAATCAAAAAGACATATAGATAGACAAACATATATATAGATTGATAAACATATAGATAGAACAAATAGACAAATAAAGATATAGACAAATAGACAAATCGACTGATAGATAGTAGGATATCAAATAGATAGATATAAAGATCAACTGATAGACAGATTGAAAGATATATAAATAGATATATATATTTAGATACAATAATGGAAAGATAGACAAATTGATAGATAGAAAAATAGACAAATAGATAGATATACAGATAGACAAATAAATAGAAAGATAGATAGATAGAAAGATAGATATATAAATAGGTAGATATATATATATATATATATATATATATATATATTGACAGACAGATAGATAAATAGATTGATATATCTATAGACGGACAGATATAACTATAGATAAATAGATAGACAAATAAAGATATACTTATATTTATACATGTAGGTATATCGTATAATTATATATATTTATACATATAGTTATGTATATGTATAGATATGAAAAAATACATTTTTATATACTAATATATGCAAATGAATATTAAATATAAGTAATAAATTATGTATTTAAATATAGTTATGTATAAATCTTTTATAGTTATACATATAATAAGATACAATTTTTTATAATTATGTGTTATTATACATATAGTATATATAACTATAAATATTTTTATTTAGTTAAACATGTAGTTATATATATATATTCATACAAATAGTTATACATAAATATATAACGTTATAAATAAATATATAGATTTACATATATGTATACATAGTTACAAATATAGTTATATTTAATTATATAGAGTGTTATATAATTATACAAATATTTATATATAGTTATACAACTATTTATATATAGTTATACACATAATGTTATATATTATTTTACATTTAATTATAAATATAGTTACATGTGGTTATACATATTATTACACATATAGTTATACTTATATTAATACATGTATGTATATATATATTTTTTATTTAATTTTATATATGCATGCATATAGTTATCTATAGGTATATATATGGTAAAATACATTTTTATATACAAATTTATAAAAATGTATATTTACTATATGTTGGTAATTATATTTTTAAATATAGTTATGTATAACATTTTATAGTTATAAATATAGTCAAAGATAATTATTTATAGTTATATGTTCTTATACCTTTGTACTTCAATGGCAAAAACACAAAACAGAAAACAAACAAGTTCGGCTTGTAATAGATTAGAACAAAGTAAATGTGGTCTAGTATTTCAGGCGTGCAATATATAAATAAAAATACAATTTGAATCACCCTAGAAATAGGTGATGTTATCCACATAACATAACAAAACTCAAGAAAAATAGGCAAAGATTAGATCCACATCCAGATATGTCAATAAAGTTTGCCTCATCCTGCTAAAATTATTTATGATTTGCTGGCAATGTAATTGGAAAACTGATCAAGACCCTCGTAGAGGCCCTCACCACATGTAGCGCATGTGCTCTGAATTTGCCAATGGCATTGGAGAAGAGAGTGAAGTCCTATTTGTCAGTAATTTTAGCTACATTCATCGCATTGAGAAGATCTTGCTTATTGGAAAACACTAGCAAAACTACATCTCGAAGCTTTTCCTTGTTTAGCATCCTATGCAACTCATCTCTAGCTTCAACAACTTATCTCTATCATTGCTGTCCACCACAAATATGAGACCTTGGGTATTTTGGTAGTAATCCCTCTAGAAAGGGCAAATCTTGTCTTGACCCCCAACATCCCACACAGTGAAATTGATGTTTTTGTATTCAACAATCTCTACATTGAAGACAATAGTATGAATTGTGGTGACAATTTAACCAAGCTTCAACTTATACAGAATGGTTTTCTTAACACTAGCATCAAGACTTGACATTAAAATCCTCATCTCCTTGTTGGCAAACAACCTGCTAAATAGCTTTGTGAACATAAACCCCATTTCTTCCACTAAATCTCAATCCCTTTGTCGTATGGCAGTAAAGAGATCTGATGAGAGAAAGAAACAGAATCAATAAACCTCAAGAGATGGTCAACAGAGAGGGAGGTTAACCTCAATATGTATTTATACCTATAGTATATATAATTAAAAATAGAGTTATATATAGTTAAACATATAATTATATATAGATATATTCATACAAGTAGTTATAAGTATTTATACATAAATATATACAAAGTTAAAAATAAATATATAAATTTTATTATATGAATACATATAGGTATACATATATACAAATATACTTATATTTAATTATATAGAGTATTACATAGTCATACAAATATTTATATATAGTTATACACATATAGTTATATATATAAATGTAGTTAAAGATATACTTATATATAACATTTTTATAGTTATACATATAGTAAAATATGATTATAATAGTTATATATTATTATACATATGATATATTTTGTTAAAAATGTTGTTATTTAGAATTACTCATATAGTTATAAAATATTATATAGTTGAAAAAATAATTATATATAGTTATTAATATAGTTATAAAAAAAGTTTACATAGTTACAAATATAGTTATATATAATTTTGAAGAGTTTTATATATTTATAAAATATTTATAAATAGTTAAAATATACTATGATAACAACACATTTCAAAATGCCCAATTGAACACACCACTATAGAGAAAGAACTTGTATCAATAATCTTTTCTCTTGGCAAATTAATATCATATTTAGTGGGAACCAAAGTCATAAAATTTACTAAATATTCTATAATTAAATATCTCATATAAAAAAAATGTCAGGCCTAGATTGATTTGATGTATTTTACTATTACAATAGTTTGAACTAAAGATATTACATAAGAAATGTACGTATATTCAAAATTAAAAATTGCTTATAAAGACTAGAAAAAGAAGATAGAAGAGTTGTTGAAGAAGATATTAGATAGAATTTTTTATTTGAACAAATTATAGTATTGAATGAAAATGTAACTCCATGATATGTAGTATTGAATGAACCTTATCATTGCAAGTAGTATTCTGATCAAATTTAGCGGCAAAGTGTTATAGATGGGAAATTAGTAGTATTTTGCAATAATTTCACTTTTTGATCCTGCTCTCGCGAATTTGTGGAACATGTTAATATTTATGTGCTCAAGTATTTTTATTCTCAAAATTAATGTTGATTTTTACATATATATGTATGAATATAATGTGCATATACACTGCCCTACACACATACACACATTTATACATCCATATACATTAGTATACATTATATATTAGCATACACATTTTTGTACTTTTGTATATATTCATACATGTATCTACATTTTAAAAGTAGTGTGTATATAATTGTATGCATGCATATACTACTCTATACCTACACAAGCACACACATGTACCTATATACGTAATATATTTTTAAGTTACACATGAAATTATTATATATGTGTGTTTGTGTGGGTGTAAATGTATTTAAATTTTTTGATTTTGAAAATTTAATTAAAATAAAATATTATATATTATACACAATTTATAAAATATTGTAAATTCTTTATATTTAAAACAAATATTTGTGTGTGTGTGTGTGTGTGTGTGTGTGTGTGTGTGAAGTATATTAATGCGTAAAATGAAATTATGAATTAAATATATAAGCTTCTATTTTATTCAAATTGTTGTTTTTTAATATTTATATTAAAATAACTATCATTATACTCATATAAATAAATGAAGTTGGCATATTTGTAAATTATTTTGGTTTTACAATAATGTTAAAAATTAAAATTTTGTTCATAAATAGATAATATTGGTTTTGTTTGTCTATATAATTTTTTTATTAAAATATTAATGTCTATGATAAATTTCTACCTATTATTTATCGTTATTAATAAATTTTTAGAAACTTTAAAATTCAAACAAATATAATGTAGTGCATATAAATACATGCCTTTATTATTTTGTAAAAAATCAATTATTTCTTTAATTATGTTCAAACAAAAGTGATTACCATATAAATACATTAGTAAATTTTTCTACAAGTAATTATTTTTTTTATTTTATTCAAAATATATAAATGACCATTAAATATATGAATTTGATTTTTTAATAATTATTTTTAAATTTTTGTTTCAAATCAAATACATTACAATATTCTTTTTTGTAATTAATAGATACATTTCAAACATTATTTATTTATAATAAATATAACATATTAAATATTATGAAGTGCAAATTTTATTATGTAAATAAATTTTATTTTTAAAGTTTTATCTTGGTAAATTGAAACTACATTACATATATATTTTAGAAATTTTTATAATATTTATTACACGACCATATTATTATTTGTTTTTAAATTTACAAAATGAATTTTAACAAATGAACATTTTATTAGAAATCAATTTTAATTAAATGATATTAAGTAAAACAAAAATGCAAACCCTAAACATATTAAATCATAATGATTTATACACACATAAAAATACAATAAAAAACATTTAAGATTGAAAAAATTAAATTTAAGTTCCTAAAATATATGGGAAAATGATAAAGATTTATACAATATCCAAAAAAAACTTGTATGAATGAGATGAAATATGAATGGATATTAAGGTTATGAAGCTTGTAGATATACATGTAGATGTAGTTATATATATTTTTTCATGTAATTAAATATAATTAGACATATGGCTATGTATAGGTGTTAATATAGATAAATACATTTATATATAGTAATATGTTGATATACATATTGTTAAATACATTTATATATAATTATATATCTATAAATATGTGTATATTAAATATATGTTGTTATATTTATATATAGTTATGTTTATGTATACTATTTTTATAGCTATAGATATAGTAAAATACACTTATATAAGAAATTAGAATTATATCACACATGCATATTGATGTATAGTTATGTTTAAATACACATATATAAAATACACTTAAGTTTGTGTATACTGTTTATATAAAGTTATGTATATTGATGTAGATATCAAGTCGGCATACCTTATACTATTTATGTATTGTGTTTATATGTAGTTATGTATATTAATGTAGATAAATATATTTATATATAGTAATATGTTGATATACATATTGTTAAATACATTTATATATAGTTATATATATATATATATATTAAATATACATTATTATATTTATATATAGTTATGTTTATGTAAACTATTTTTATAGTTATAGATATAGTAAAATACACTTATGAAAGAAATTCAAAGTATATCACTCATGCATATTGATGTATAGTTATGTTTAATATAAAATACACTTATGTTTATGTATACTATTTATGTATACTATTTATATATAGTTATGTATATTGATGTAGATATCAAGTTGGCATACCTTATACTATTTATGTATACTATTTATGTATAATGTTTATATATAGTTATGTATATTAATGTAGATAAATACATTTATATATAGTAATATGTTGATATACATATTGTTAAATACATTTATATATAGTTATATATATATATATATATATATATATATATATATATATGTATATTAAATAAATGTTTTTATATTTATATAGAGTTATGTTTATGTATACCATTTTTATAGTTATAGATATAGTAAAATACACTTATATAAGAAATTTGAATTTTATCACACATGCATATTGATGTATAGTTATGTTTAAAAACACTTATATAAAATACACATATGTTTATGTATTCTATTTATGTATGATGTTTATACATAGTTATGTATATTGTTGTAGATATTAAGTCAGCATACCTACTGTGCACCATAAACATCCACACAATTAGAATGAATTATATCACAAATGATTGAAACATGTATACGAATAAGTTTTTATAAGCAATCCAAGCATATAATGGTGATTAATGAAGAAGAATTTCAGTAAAAAAGATAACAGAATCAAAACGCACGTGCTTGCATTAAGATAATCGATGAAAAATTAGGGTATAAAACATACCTCAAATCAATAACAAATTATCGTTTATCTTAGATTAAGTTTCGTTGCGTCGGTGTCGAGAGATAAATGGTGGAGTGCGAAGGACTTGCGCTTCACTTATTAAAGTTGTCTCTCGAGTCTCGACAACAAGTGAATATATATATATTACAAAAATATTTATATTTTTAATTATTAAAACAATAAATAAATAATATATATATATATAATACAAAAGGACTCATTTATTTTATTTACTACCAAAAATATTTCAATAATATTTATGTGCATTTAGCAAGGTAGACATGAAAAACAAACACCTTATAATTTTTGTGACAATCTATCAGTATATATATTTATCTATCTATATATCTATCTTTCTATTAATCTATCTAACTTGTTCACTGTATATATGTCTAAATATCTTTATTTTTCTCTGTCTATTTGTCTATCTATATATCTATTTAACTATCTATCTATCACTATAACTAAATGTAATTCTATCTATCTTTCTATCTATCTTTCTTTCTATCTTTCTATCTATCTTTCTATATGTCTATCTATTTGTTTGTTTATCTACTTGTCTATCTATCTTTGAATCTATCTTTCGATCTATCTATTTGTCTATATGTCTGTCTATCTGTTTACCTATCTAACTATGTGTTTATCTATGCGTCTATCTGTCTGTTTATCTGATTATCTATCTATCTATCTATTTATATGACTATCTATCTGTCTATCTTTTTATGTATCTATCTATCTACCTAACTTTGTGTCATTTGTTTGTCATTCTTTCTATCTATTTATCTGTCTATCTATATGTCTATTTTTAAGTCTATCTATCTATCTATTTGTATTGATATCTAACTCTTTATCTATATTAATATATATCTATCTATTTGCATTTATATTTTTCAATCTAATTATCTATTTGTGTCTATCTATATGTTTATCTGATTATCTATCTATCTATCTATATGACTATTAATCTGTCTATCTTTTTATCTATCTATCTATCTACCTAAATTTGTGTCAATTTTTCTGTCAATCTTTCTATATATTTGTCTATCTATCTATATGTTTATTTTTATGTCTATCTCTATACATATATGTTTATCTATCTATCTATTTGTCTATCTATCTATTTAACTATTTGTATTGATATCTAACTCTTTAACTATATTCCTATATATCTATCTATTTGCATTTCTATTTGTCTATCTATATATCTATCTATGTGTCTATTTGTGTCTCCTATCTGTATGTGTATCTATATATTTTTCTATTATTCTATATATCTTTCTATATGTCTGTCTATCTATCTATCAAACTATCTATGTGTCTATCTATATATATATATCTATCTATCTATCTTTTATTTATCTATCTCTCTATTTGTATTATTCTTTGTATTATTATTCGTATACCTATCCGTCTATCTATCTCTCTATCTATCTCTATATCTATCTATCTATTTATCTATCTATTTAACTATTTGTCTATCTATCTCTCTAATAAATTTTTCTCTCTCTATCTCTATATTTCTATCTATCTATTAGTCGATCTCTCTATTTATATATCAATCAATATATCTATATATTTAAATGTTTTTCTATCTATCTATATATTTATCTATCTTTATATTTGCATATCTATTTTTCTATCTATTTATCTATCTATCTATCTATTTGTTTATCTATCTTTCTATCTATCAATCTAACTATCTGTCTATTTATATATCAATCAATAAATATGTCTATCAATTAATCTATATATCTATCTATCTATCATTCTTTCTATATATATGTTTATCTATCTGTCAATCTATCTATCTACCTATCTTTCTAATAGTCTATCTATATATATGTTGATATATGTTTCTATCTATCTATCTATATATGTGTTTATCTAAATATCTATCTATATATCTATTTATCAATTTATCTTTCTATCAATATATCTATTAATCTATCTATCAATTTGTCTATCAATCTATCTATAAATCTATTTATCAATTTATCTATAAATGTATCAATCAATCTATCTATCAACCAGACTATCTATCTCCCTATTTTTCTATCTATCAATCAATATGTCTACCTATCTGTCTATCTATTGATATATTTATCTATCTGTCCTATCATTCCATCTATTATTTGTCTATCTTCGTCCTAATATATCTCTCTATTTTTCTATCTATCTTTCAATCTTTATATCTTTCTATCTATCTAACTATCTATCTATATATGTGTCTATCTGTCTATTTAACTATCTATCAATCTGTCTATCTCTATGTCTTTCTTTCTGTCTAATTATTTTATTATCTATTTGTCTATCTATTTGTCTATCTATCTGTTTATCTGTCTAACTATCTATTTGTATATCTATCTCTCTCTCTATTTATCTTACAATCTATCTATTTGTTTATCTATCTATCTAAAACTATCTATAAATCTTTCTATCAATCAATTATTTTTTTATACATTTATTTGTATAATTATCAATCTATCTATATTGATATGTCTATGTGCCTATCATTCAATCAATTAATCTATCTATATCTTTATCTATTTATTAATCTTTCTGTCTATCTATATATTTCTCCATCTATTTATTTATCTATCTATTTGTCTATCTATCTATCTTTCTCTCTACATATTTGTCTATCTATCTGATTATATATCTTTCTATCAATCTGTCTATATCTATCAATTTATATTTTATATCTAAATGTCTTTCCATCTATCTATATATATATATCTATCTATTTGTCTATCTATCTTTCTATATATCTATCTATTTGTCTATCTATCTTTATATCTATCTATCTATATATATATATGTCTATATATCTTTCTATTAATATGTCTATCTATTTTCTATCTTATTTGTGTGTCTTTGTATCTTTCTTTCTATCTTTCAATCTATCTATTAATCTATCTATCTATCTATTTGTATATATATCTATAAATCTATTTGTCTATAAATCTATCATCTATTTGTCTATCAATATATTTATCTATTTATATATCTATTTATCTATCTATCTATCTATCTTTTTATCTATCTATCTATCTTTTTTTTCATCTA
>JAREIK010002885.1:798661-876424 GCA_029783825.1 Sapria himalayana | reverse complement strand
CAATTAGTAAATATATTGAAGATAGATTGATTGATATTTATAAATAATTAGATAGAAAGATAAATAGACATTAAGTTGAATAGATAGGAAAATAAATATATAGATAGATAAATAGATCGACAAATAGATAGTCAAAAAGATAGAAAGATAGAAAGATAAAAAGATAGAAAGAAAGATAGATAGATAGATAGATAAACATATGATAGATAGATATATAGAAAGATATATCGAAAGATAGATGACAGATAGATAGTTAGATAGATTGATAGATAGATAAACATATAGAGAGAGAGCTAGATCAATAGATGAAATAGATAGATAGATAGATATTAATATGGAAAATATAGACATGAAGATAAATAGATAGATATATATTTCGATAGATAGATAGATTGATTGATGACAAATAGATAGTAGATAGATAAATAGATAGATAGTAATATTAAAATATAGACAGATAGATAAATAGATAAGTATATAAATCGATAGATTGATGATTGACAGATAGATAATCGGATAGACAAATAGACAAATAGAAGATAGGCAGAAAAATAGATAGACATACAAATAGATAGATAGGTAGGTAGGTACATAGATAGGTAGAAGATAGATAGAGATAGATAGCCATAAACATAGATATATAGATAGACAGATTAATAGATATAAAATAGACAGATTTTAGACAGATTGATAGACAGCTTGATAGACATTAATAGATAGATTGAAGGTAGAATGTAATACTAATGAAAGTCCAATATATAGATAGATAGATATTCAATTGATAAAAGGTAGATAAACAAATAATATAGAAAGATAAATAGACAGATCATTAGTCAAATAGATAGATAGATATATAGAGAGATAGATTGAAAAAAAAAGATAGTTAAATAATCGATAGACAGATATATAGTATATAGATAGAATATAAATAGATAGAAAGAAACATAGATAGTTAGACAGATAAATATACTGATAGATAGACTGAAAGATAGACAGACAATAGATAGATAGATAGATAGATAGATAAAAAGATTGTTAGAAAGAAAGATAGATAGATAGCTAGATAATATATATATATATATATATATATATATACTATATTATATATATATATATATATATATATATAAAGATAGAAAGATATATTGCCAAATCGATATGCAAATATATAAATAGATTAAAAATTAGATAGGAAAATAGATAGCTCGGATGATATTAGATGCAAGATAGATTAAGAGATACATTTATAACCAATTGATACACATATGATAGACAAATTGGTAGATAGATTGTTAGACATATTTATATATAGAAATATATACATATAGATTGTCATTTATATAGATAGATAATAGGTAGGTAGATATAAATAGATAGATAGATAAATATACATAAAGATAGATAGAAAGATAGATAGAAAAATAAACCGATAGATAGATAGATAGAGTTAAAGATAGAAAAATAGACCAATAGATAGATAGATAATTAGATATATAAATAGATGATAGATAGATAGATAGATTGATTGATAAATAGAGAGATAGATAGACAAGATAAAGACAGATAGATAGATAGACAAATAGACAGACATATAAAAGAAAGATAAATAGGCGAATTAACCAATAGATAAACAAACATATAGATAGACATGTAGATAGATAGATAGATATATAAACAAAAGGACAAATAGATAGACAGACAGATAGAAAGAAAGATATATAAAAAATTAAAAATCATATAGACTTATAGATAGATAGACAAATCTAAAGAAAGACAAATGGATAGTAAGATAGACAGACATATTGATAGGTAGATAGGCAAAAGATAGATATACAAATATTTATATAGATAAACAGATAAATAAATAAATAGATAGACAAATAGTTATACAAATAGATAGATAGATAGATAAATCAATAGATTGATAGATAAATCGATAAATAGATAGATAGATTGATAAACAAATAGATAGACAGATAGATAGACATATAGATGGATGAATACACAAGCAGATAGATAGACAAATAGATAGATAGACAGATAGACAGATAGACAGACAGACAGACAGACAGACAGATAGATAGATAGATAGACATACATATAAAGAAATAGATATACAGATAGAAAGACAAATAGATAGATAAAATAGATAGACCAGACATTTATATCTATAGATAGACATATAGCTAGATAGACAGATAGATAGACATATATACAAACAAATAGATGTCAGATATACAAAGAGATACATATAGAATAGATAGATAGGGTAGACAGATAGATAGACAGATAGATAATTAGACACATAGATTGACAGATACATATGTAGCTAGATTTATAGACTGATAGACAGACAGTAGATGGACTGGTTGACTTATAGACATTCCAAATAGTAAGTCATATAAACAAATAGATAGATAGATAGTTAGTTTAGATATATAGATATAGAGATAGATATACTATTAGATAGATAGATAAATAGACTGATATATAGTAAGATAGATATAGTAATAGTTTGAAAGATTGATTGATAGAAGATAATAATAGATAGATATACTGATACATAAATAGATAGATAGAGAGATACATAAATAGGTAGATAGACAAACAGATAGAATCACTACAAGAAAAATTATTTTAGCTAGGGAATTTTTGCTAGAGATCAATCCCTAGCTAAATTGCAATGGGTTAGCTTGGGAATAGCAAATTATTAATATTTTTTTAGAAAAATAATAGCAATGGATTAGCGACGGAAAATTTTTGTAAATTCCGTAAAAAAGCGAGGGATTTAGTGATGGATTAGCAACGGAAGATTTTGGTAAAATCTATTCAAGAAAAGCGGGGTTTTTAGCGACGATATTAGCAATGGATTAGTGACAAATAATTTTCATAAATTCCACTCAAGAAAAGTGGGGAATTTACAGACGAATTAGTGAAGGAATATCCCTCGCTAATACAAGTCATTATTTAGGGATGGATTTAGCGAGGGATTTTCCCTCGCTAATATAAGCCATTATTTAGCTACTGATTTAGCGAGGAATTTTTCATCGCTAATAATATTTATCATTTAGCGACGAATTTAGAGTCGGAATTTCATCTGCTAATAAAATCTATTATTTAGCGACGGATTTAGTGATGGAATTTCCATTGCTAATAAAATCGATGATTTAGTAACGTATTTAGCGACAGAATTTTTCTTGCAAATAAAATCCATTATTTAGCGACGGATTTAGCTACGGAATTAGCTACGGAATTAGCTACGGAATTTCCCTTACTAATAAAATCTATGATTTAGTGACAAATTTAGCGATGAAATTTTCCTTGCTAATTGAACCTATGATTTAGCGACGGATCTAGCAACGAAATTTTTCTTGCTAATAGAATCCATTATTTAGCGATGGATTTAATGACGGATTTAGCGACAGAATTTTTCATGCTAATAAAATCTATGATTTAGCGATGGATTTTCTCGAGCTAGTAAAATATGTAATATAGTGATGAATTTTTTATACCTTATAAATTCCGTAATTTAGCTACGGATTTAGCAATGGCATTTCCCTAACCAATATTTATTTATATATATTTTTTTATTTTTTATTAGTTTTAATATTGTATTTAATTTTGTTTATTAAATGTATGTTAATGGTCTATAGATGAGTAATCCTTGAAACATACATTCTCCTCGTAAAATCATAAAAAATTATATTATAAATAAATAATTTTAAAAAATATCCAAATACAAAAAACAATTATATATATTAATAAGAACTAAATTAACTATTTTTATGTTGTATTAATTTTTTATAAAATGATCCAAAAATTTTTTCTAAAATATTAAAATAAGAAACTTCAAAATTTGTATTAAAGTAACATTAAATATTAAATTCAATAAGTATAATAATTTTTTTCTTTATTTTAAAAATTAAATTAACATATATTAAAATTACTATTAGTATAAATATAAATTAATTCATTATATAATAAAATAGAAAATATTTTATAAATTATCTGAATTGATGAATAAACTATTAAAAATTAACATTATTATAAGTAAAAAAATTTTATTATTATAGAAAACTTTTAAATAAATAAATAAAACAATATTTGAAAATCTTGAAATATAATATAAATATAATTTTTTTAATAAAGTCAACAGAAAATAAATTAATATTTATAAATAAATACATAGATGTTTGCTCTTAAAAAAATATATACGAATTAAACAATTGAGTAATATTTTGACTATTAGCATTTAACATTAATTTTTTATTAAAATGATAAATATGACTTAAATATTTTAAACGATAAAATATAAATTTTTATATATTTTTTAACATTAATAGTATTTTATAATTCTTAAGTGAGTGAATAGAAGGCAAATCATCTTTTCATTTATGTCTTATTATATGGAGTTTGATAATTTTGTACCTATTTGATTTTTTTTATAAAGCTATTATTATTTTTTTTATTGTTTATATATTTATTATTTATATTAATATTATAATAAAAAAATTTAAGGTGTTTATTTTTCATTTGTGCCTTGGAACATGCACATTAATTTTGTTCGAAAAATTATTTATAGTGAATACAATTAATCAGCCTTTTTGATTTTATATATATATATATATATATATATATATATATATATATATATTATTTATTTAATGTTATAATAATTAAAATATATAAAAAATTTGATTATCTTCTTCGACACTGATTATCTTCTTCGACACCAATGCTTAAGTGACGCGAACCCTCGCAGAAGCCCATCCATCCCTCGACATCGATGCTTCAACATATATTCGATTTCGAGGTTTAAGTTTTAATTTTTATTTCATTTGAGGTGCATTTTATACATTTATTTTTCATCGATTAACTTGATTAAGCTTAAGTTTTAATGTTTCAAAAATTCTTCTACTTTATTCAACGTGGTGTTTTGGATTGTATATATATATTTAATCTTATACATACTTCTTGCATTTGTGATATAATGCGTTGTCATTGTGTGCATTTTGATGGTGCATTGTAGATATGCCAAATTAAAAAATTATTCAATATAAATAACTACATACTGTATACAAAAATAGTATACATAAATATAAGTTTGCTTTAAATAATTGTGTTTTAACATAACTATATATATATAACTATAAAAAAGTATACATAAACTATTTAAACATAATTATATCTATAATTTTTTATTACCATAGATGTGAAATGAAAAAATTGTTATGCATTGTTTGGGCATGTTGGTATTAAGTGGGTGAACTTTTTTATCATGGTTTGGGTGATTTTGATGCTATAGTTTGCTGGTATCTTTTTTTTTTGTTATGGTCATAAATATTTCTATTTAAAACTTCAATTATTCATGGCCCATTGCTAATGTTTTTGTTCACGGGTGTTCTTGAGTGAGGAGCACGAACAAAAAATACATATGTTCTTGATTTATTATCTATATTGCATGAATAGCACAAAAAGATGATTCTAATAATTATTCTAAAAAATAAATTTTTTCGAATAATTATTCAAAAACAAATAGTTTTAATCTGTATTTTGCTATTATATGAATGATAAAATGAGAGTGTGTGTATGATCATAGTTTGTGTTATTTAAGGTAAGTTTTTTAGTGGTGTATTTTTTGATAGTGTAAGTTTTTTGTTGTGTTGGTTTATTTTATGGTAGTGTGTATATTTGTTTAATAATTTTTTCATTATTAAAATTACTGTGCTATACATTTAACATCATTTTTGAAAATTCCAAAAAAGCCATTTTGGTTAATCTATTAATACTTTTTGTAGTGTGTATGTACGCACGTGTGTGTAATAAAAATAATGTGAATATATATATATATATATATATATATATATATATATATATATTTTCTATTTATTAATTCAACTCTATTATGTATAGTTTGGGAAAATGAAAAATAATTTTGTGATTTAATTCAAAATTATCATATTTAATTAACTGGTTTGATATTTGAGCTATAATATTTTTCAAATTGGTTTGAAACCCATTGATGGTTATCTTTTGATAATCTTTTGAGATTGGAAGGCATATCAATTGAATATTCGTGTCTTTGCTTGCTCTATTGATATGTTGTTATTAGGTAATCAAACTTTTTGATTGATTATCTTGTCATAGAGAAAATATTATCATTAAAGGAGAGCATAATTAGTCTTTCAAGCCCTTAGTTTCTCCAATGTAGATGATTTGTAGAACATATATTACCAACCTCAAGACCATTTACCTTGTAAAAAAATGTATATTGATATGTATCCTGGTTGATGTGTGAGATACATATATCACTATGCTCTATCAAATCAAGGAAGTTGTCAACATTGGCAAATCAACCACTCAAACATATGCTCTAACAAATGGATTCCTATATGTTGCAAGTTGATACTCATCTATTATTAATCTTGTACAATTGGTAATTAATCTACCCTTTATACTCTATTTGCAATAAGATACTCATCTATTAGTAAGCTTTCTCAATTGAACTATAATCTATATTTTTATCTTTGATTAATGAAAAGTATAATGGCATATACTATAGACCATGTTAAAGATAAAGCATAGAGAAATATTATCTCATCTATAAATGAGCATTCTCATTTGAAAGTAGATACTAATTTGTGGTAGTAGCAGTACAAGAAGAAGTAGTTAAAAAAATGATGAAGAAGAAGTAGTAAGAGAAGGAGAAAAAGGTTAAGATGATGAAAAAATTAGAGTAGCCTTATAGCTCTTAAGTAGCAATTACATGCATTACAAGAAATCCAAATCATTCTAATCTTCAAATAGAAACAAATATTAGGCTTGCATCTCTTAAATTACAAAACAAAATAACAAAAATAATGTAATATTATGCATTGATACCACTAAAAGGTAGGAATATTGCTCTGAGAAGTATTTTCTTAAATTAGTTCAATTTTAAAATTTTATTAAATAGATTTTCTTGTCAATGAAAGTACTATTCTTTAGAATTTGTTGCATCCAAAAACAACACTAACTTTTATCTAACTTTGCAAAAAAAAAGGAATTCCTCCATAACACTAATAATAATAATACTTAATATTTTTATCCTTAATCTACACACACACACACACACACAATGAATAATTATGTTATGGAATCCAAAAAAAAATATCTATGATTTGGGTTATATTTTAGTACCTATATTCAGATACTAATAATTATCCCAATATAATTAAAAAAACATTATGCATAAACTTTTTTAAGCTTACTCAGTATGCAAAAATGAGTTAATGCATATGTTTATGCATACAGAGTATTTATGAACTCCATATGCATATGTTTTTGTTTACGAAATAATGAGTTTCTACATAAACTCATATGCATACTTGAGTATATGTATTCTGTATGAAAAAATGAAGGTAATTATTAGTATATGAATTTGGAAGACCCAAATCATAATATTTTGGATTTGGGTCCCCAAATGTTATATTAAAATTAATAATTGTAAAAAATATAATTATTTTCACGTTGGTTCCCCTTAACATTTTTTCATATAATATTATAACTTTTATCCACTTTTATTGCACCGAAATGCATCAGCTTTGTTTATCTAACATAAGTTTTTAAAAAATTTAAATCTAATATAATAGTTTCAGAAATCAAAAATTAATTTTTGATTCTCATATAGTTTACCAAAATATACTTCTTCAAAGAAAAATGATATGTTAAAACCTAGGGCTTATAACTATTTAATGATGCCACCAACCATCCAACTAGTAACTTTTTAGAAATCTTGGATTCAAAAATCTTTATCATTATAACGCAAGTATGATTTGATTATTTTAAGTGTTTAGAATTATAAGTATTTTTGTAACTATAAGTATACCCACATTTAACTATATTTATAATTGCATGTATAATAACATACAATGTAATATTTAACTATATGTGTATAACTATGTATAAATATTTGTATAAGTATATATAAATATTTGTATAATTATATAACACTCTACAACATTAAATATACCTATATTTATAACTATGTATACAAATATGTAAATCTATATATTTATTGATAACTTTATATATTTGTGTATAACTATTTGTATGAATATATTTATATATAACTATATGTTTAAATATATAAAAATATTAATAGCTATATATACAATTTGTATAATAACATATAACTATAAATAATTCTATCTTTACTATATGTATAACTATAAAAACTTTATACATAACTATATTTAAATATATAATTAACAACATGTATTTAATATAGATTTTTATATATTAGAATAAAAGTGTATTTTAGCATTTCCATACCTATATATAACTATTGTATAAATATATGAAATTATATGAAAAAATATATATACATACATTTATAAATATAAGTTTAACTATACGTGTAACAATATGTATAATCACATGTAACTATATTTATAATTATATGTATAAAAACATACAACATAATGTTTACCTAAATGTGTATGACTATATATATATATATATATATATATATATATATATTTGTATAACTATAAAAACTCTATATAAATAATATAACTTTATTTTTAATAAGGTAAACATATATGTATACATATATGTAAATCTATATAATTTTTTATAACTTTGTACCAACTTATAACTACTTGTATGCATATATCTATATATAATTATATGTTAAACTAAATGTAACTATTTATAACTACATTTACTATATGTATCCTTACATATAATTATATATGGTATAATACTATTTGGTTGCACCAACTTGAAATAAAACGGCTAAAGATATAATATCAACAATATGTAAGCACATAGCATGAGAGTGTCCATTGATTAGGCTCATATATGGTATTATTCAAATAAGTGTAGTACTCTTACCTAATCTCAGCCCTTGGGCTTCAGGCTCAAATATGAACTTATGTATAACAAAAAATGTAATATTTGATTGGTTTGTACTGAAAAACTTAATTTTCTTTTATATAATTCTTCATTCTAACACTACACTCTCTATGTGTCTCTCTCTCCCCCTATAATTTTTTTGTCTTTCTCTTCCTCTTTTTCTGTGTCACACTCTCATGTTATTTTTTGTCTGGCTCTTCTTTCTTGCTTTTCTTTCTCTCCACCCCCCATCTCTCTCCCTCTCTCTCTCTCTCCCTCTCTCTCTCTCTACCTCTTTCTCTTTCCCTCTATCCCCCTCTCCATCTCACCTTTTCTCTCCCACTCTCTCTCCCTCTCCCTCTTTTTTTCTCCCCCTCTCTCTCTCCCATCATCTCTCGATTTATCTACCCATCTCTCTTCCTACCGTATCTCTCTATCTCTCTCTCTCCCTCTTCTCCTTCAAACATTAAATGTATTTTTTTTGCTTTTATTTCTTGTGCATTATTGTACTTTGCACCCTTTATCTAGTATAACTATGATATCTTTTAATCTTTATAGTGCTAAAATTACGTTATCTATTAATGTAGATTGTGCAAATGGCTGCCTGTATATTCATGATATTTAAATTTTAAATATTCATCTGTAAGTAATTTTATTTTATTCTTTGTATATTTTGAAGTAATAGAATGTTTTATTTATATTATTAATTGAGCATTATTTTATGTAAATAAAATAGAGTAAAATGAGCTCAGATCATTAGTGGATGTATAAAAGTGTTATTAATGGATTTTTGAATAAAGATTTTATGACTGGCCTTGAAACATTCATCAATTTTGCATGTAATCAATCGAGATTGAAGGAATGGAGAAAAAATTAAGTATCCATGTAATCATCGAAAGTGTCAGGATATTCCTTTTCATGATGCAAACACTATAAGATATCATTTGGCAAAATATGTCCTTGTGCCAAATTATTTTGTTTGGATTTATCATGGAGAAAATACAAAGGCTCTGAATATTGATCAAAATGAGGGTATTGAATCATTTGCTTATGGTGAATAATCATCAAACACATACCATATAATGATCATGTAAGCTACTGGTTCTGACTTCAATATGGATTACATGGATGAACTACCTAATCCTGAAGCTCAAATTTTTATGAAATGCTTAAAGCTGCATTGATAAAGAGTTGTGGCCTGGTTGTAAAACACAATCGCAATTGTCACTTGTGGGTTGACAAATGAGCATTAAGTCAGAAAATCATATTTTTGAGAAATTATTTGATCAGGTGACAGAACTGATGAAGGAGATTGTTCTGGTTAATAATTTGATCACTAACAACTTTTACAACACTAAGAAGTTACTACTGAGGAATGAGTCTACCAGTGGAAAAAAATTGATTATTATTTAAATGGATGTATGTTATAATGGGGCGGTGATAGTGATTTAATTAGCTGTAAGTTTTAGTGGCCATTCGTCGATTTAGGAAGGCACCTCATGCTGTAGAAACACGAAAAAAATTGAAGGTTGTCTTTAAGAAGATGTATTATTTTTCATTAATTCCTCGATTACAGAGACTATATGCATCAAATGCTACATCAAATGATATGTGGTGGCATCCCGAGCATGAGGTTGAAGAAGGGATAATGCGTCATCCATTAGATTTAACTGCTTGGATGCATTTTAATTATATACATCAAGATTTTGCAGTAGAAAGTTGAAATGTGAGATTGGGTCTCTTCACTGATGGATTTCAGCCATTTGGGCAATCTAGACAACAGTATTCAACATGGCCAGTGATAGTGACGCCTTATAACTTGCCTCCGTAGTTGTGTATGGAGTAATATATATTTTGTCAATATTGGTTCAAGGGCCAAAAAATCCAAAAGACATGCTGGATATTTTTTTACAATCTTTTATTGCAGAGTTAAATCATTTATGGGATGTTGGCATTTATACATATGATATCTCAAAGAAGCAAAATTTCATTATGTGGATAGCCCTTATGTGGATGATAAATGACTTTCCTACATATTCAATGTTGTATTGCTAGAGTACTGTAGGACGATTCACATGCCCGTATTGCATGACAAATTCTAATGCATTTGCCCTAAAATTTAGTGTTAAATAGTCAATCTATCATATTATCTATTTGTCTATCCTATTATCTATCAATCAATCTATCTGTCTATCTATTTATTTATATATCTATCTATTTATCAATCCATCTATCTATTTGTCTATCTGTCTATCTTCTCATTTATCATTAAGATGATTTATATATCTAACTAAATAACTATCTATCTATCTAGTAGCCTATCTTTACATCTATATATCATTCTAAGTATATGTATATATATATATATATATACATATTTATTTATTTATTTATATATTATATATGTTAACCTATTTATATTTTTATCTGCTTATCCCCATATCATCTTTTTTGTCTATCTATCTATATGTTTTATTGTCAATCTGTTTATCAATTTATCTGTCTATTTGTTTAATAGTCTATCTATCTATCTATTTATCTTTCTATCTAGCTATCTATATGTTAATATGTCTAACTATCTAATTAGATATATATTTTTTAATCTATCTATCTATTTATCTATCTATCTATTTATCACTTTATCTATCAATCTATATATCAATTTATCTATCAATTTATCTATCAATCTATCAATCAATCAATCTGTCTATCTATCATTCTATCAAACTATCAATCTACCTTTCTAATAATCTATCAATCTATCTATCTATCAATCAATCTATCAATCTATCTATTTGTCTATCTGTCTATCTATTAGTCTATCTATATGCCAATCTATCTATCTATCTATCTATCTATCTAGCTATCTATCTATATGTCTATTTTTGTATCTATTTATCTATTTGTCTACATATCTATCTATCTATATATCAATTTGTCTATTTGTTTATTTTTTTATTTATTTATCTATCTATGTATCTGTATATCTTTCTATTTCTCTATCTATCTATTTATATATCTATCTATCTGTCTGTATGTCTATCTGTATGTCTATCTATCTATGTGTCTATGTATATAACATTCTATATGTCTATCTATCTATCTATATAAGTTTCTATCTATCTGTTTATCTATCTCTAAATCAATCAATCTGTCTATTTTTCTATCTCTATTTTTATTTATTTATCTATCCGTCTATATATCTATATGTATATTTGTGTATTTGTGTATCTATCTATCTATTTATCAGTCTATTTGTCTATTTGTCTCTGTATCTATCTATCTATTTGTGTAACTATCTATATATCTATATGATTATCTATTTATCTCTCTAACTTTCAATTTGAATATCTTTCTATCTGTCAAACTATATTTCTTTTTATCTATCTATATGACAATTTCTCTATTAATTTATCTATCAATCCCTTTATCACACTATCTTTCTATTTGTCTATCTGTATATCATATTATCTTTTGATATGTCTAACTATCTATTTATTGTATATTTATCTGTTTATAAGTCATTCTATTTATTTATTTATTTGTCTATGTGTATAACTAAATATATGAGTATCTATTAATTTATCTTTCTATCTATTTGTGTATTAATCTACTTGTGTATCTATCTATCTATCTATCTATATGTCTGTCTATCTATCTATGTGTTTATCTATCAATCTTTATATTTGTATAATGTCTATCTGTCTGTCTAACTATTTATATATCTATCTATATATCTATCTAGATATCTATTTATTTGTGTATCTGTTTATCTTTCTAAATAACTATTTATCTATCACTCTAGCTATCTATATTTTTATCTATCTATCTTTTTATATGTTTAACTATTTATCTATCTATCAATATATCTTTCTTTATGTATATTTGTTTAATAATCTATCTACCTATTGGTTTATCTATCAATCTATATATCTATCTATCCATTTATCTGGCTAAATGACAATATGTGTATCTATACATCTATCTATCTATTTATATTATTGTTTATCTATCTATCTGACTATTTTTTATATATTTATATGTATATATGGCTATTTAATTATCTGTCTTTCTATCTTTCTTTGTACCAATCTATCTGTCTATGTCTTTGTGTCAGTGTCTAGGTGTATACGTATCTATGTCTCTATGTGTCTAAATGTATATTTGACTATGTGTCTATGTGTATATGTGTATATGTGTATATGTGTATATGTGTCTATTTCTCTATGGATCTAGGTGTCTATCTGTCTATGTATATATCTATCTATCTATCTACCTTTCTACATATCTATCTATCTATATATCTATCTGTATATCTATTTATTTGTGGCTCTATTTATCTTTCTATCTACTTGCCTACCTGAATATCAATTTATTTTTCATTCTATCTATTTTCAACATGTCTATATAATTATCATTATATCTATCTATATGTCTGTCTATCTATCTATCAATCAATTTGTCTATCTATCTATATATCTATCTATCATTCTTTCTTTTTATCACTCTATTCATCAATTAGATTATCAGTCTATCTATCTATTCATCAAACTATCTAAATGTCTATATCTCTAACTGTCTATCTGTCTATCTATCTATCTGTCTATCTACCTATCTTCTATCTATCTAACTATCTTTCTATTTGTCTATCTATCTCAAAGTATATTTCTCTATCAATCTTTTAGTATATAATTCTAATAGTATATGTGTCTATCTATTTATCTATCTATCTATCGGTCAATCAATCTATCTATTTAATAGACTACTTGTCTATCTATCTACCTAGTTATCTATCTAATCTATATCTTTATGTCTGTCTATCTTTCTATCTATCTATATGTCTTTGGTATTTCTAACTATCAATTATTCTAATCTATTCTATGTATATAGTGATCTATTTATCATATCCTATCAATATATATGTTATTTGTTCTAATCAATCAATAATACAATTATTAATTAATTAACGAGTCTAATCTTCTATATATCTATCAATTTTTGAATCTATCTATAGGTATATCTAGTCTAGCTATTTATCTGTGCAGTTATTGATTGTCTATTACTCTATGTTTCTAATCTAACTTTTGTTTGTTCTATTCTATGTATTTATTTGTTTATCTTTTTATTATATATATTTATTCTATAATCCGTATGTATTAATAGTATATCTGATATAGTTGTCCTATCTTTCTATCTATCCAGCTATCTTTCGATCTTTCTTCATATCTTTTCTTTATATTTTTCTATCTATTTATCCTAGGAATAAATCTATCTATCTATATGTTTGACTTGTCTATCAAACTATCTATCTATATATTTGTCTATATATCTATATTTCTAATTGTCTAATTATCTATCAATCTATCAATCAATCAATCTATCTATCTATCTATCTGTATATATGTCGATCTGTCTTTCTGTCAATCAATCAATTTATATATCCATCCATCTATCTATCTATCTATCTATTTTTCTATTTTTCTATTTGTTTATCTATTTATTTCTATAACTATTTATTTGTATATCTATCTATCTAATTATCTATTAATTTTTCTGTCTATCTATCTATATCTATCAATCTATATGTGTGTGTGTGTGTGTGTGTCTATCTATCTATCTATTTTTCTAACTATCTATATGTCTATCTTTCAATACGACTACTTGTCATTATATCTATCTATCTATCATCTCTCTATCTATCTATTTATTTATCTATTTGTCTATCTATCTAGCAATCAATATGTCTATTAATCTATCTATTAAACTTTTATACATCTATCTATTTCATTCTCTATCTATCTATTTGTTTATTTGTTTGTATGTCTATCTATTTGTGTGTATGTCTATGTGTATCCCAACCTGACTAACTGCCAGCCTACCTATCTATCTATATATCTATTTGTTTATCAATTTATTTGTCTCTATTTCTATTTATTGTTTGTCTTTCTATCTATTGATCTATCTATATCTCTATCTATCTATTTGTCTATCAATCTATGTATCTATCTATCAATCTATATGTCTATCTATATGTTTATCTATCTATTTTTCTAAATATATTTATATCTTTCTATCTATCTATCTCTCTATCTATCTATTTTTCTATCTATCTCTTTATCTATTTATTTATCTATATGCATATCTATTTGTCTATCTATCTATTTGTCTGTCTATCTATTTGTCTAATAATTTATCTATCTAACTATCTATCTATCTGTGTATCTATTTTTCTATCTGACTATCTATCTATTTGTCTATCTATTTTCAATCAATATGTATATTAATATTCTATCTATTGGTCTATCAATATATCTATTAACCTATCTTTCAAACTATATATATATATATATCTGTCTATCTATCTATCAACCTATTTTTCTAAATATCTTTATATCTCTTTATCTGTCAATCTCTCTGTCTATCTATTTTTCTATCTATCTCTTTATCTATCTATTTATCTATCTGCATATCTATTTGTCTATCTATCTGTCTATCTATTTGTCTATCAATTTACCTATCTAACTATTTATCTATCTGTGTATATATTTTTATATCTGACTATCTATCTATCTATCTATTTTCTATCAAAAATGTCTATCAATCTTCTATCTATTTGTCTATCAATTTATCTATTAACCTATCTATCAAACAATATATCTATCTATCTATCTATTTGTTTATCTATCTATATGTCTATTTGTTTGTGTGTCTGTTTATCTATCTGTCTTTCTATTTGTCTATCTACCTACCTAACTACCCATCTATCTATTTATTTTTCTAACTATCTATTTGTTTGTTTGTCTATTTATTTTTTTGTTTGTCTCTCTATCTATCTATCTACTTGTATATCTAATTGACTATCTCTCAATCAATCTATCTATCACACTATCTATTTATCTTTCTCTCTATAATAATATTTCTCTATGCATCTTAATTCTATATATATATATATATATATCTATCTATTTATATATCTATCTATCTTTCTATCTATGTGTCTATTTGTCTATCAGTTTTTCTGTCTATTTCTATCTACCTCTCTATAGACTGACTGCCTGCCTGACTCTCTATCTCACTATTAGTCTGTCTCTCAATCTATATGTGTATCTAAATTTTTATTTATCTCTCAGTTTGTTTGTTTGTTTTAAGTCTATTTGTCTACCAATCTATCTATCAATTTTAAAATAAAACTTTCTATCAATTTTTCTATCAATCTATCAATCATTCTATCTATCTATCAATCTATCTATCAATATATCTATCTATCTATTTATTTATTTATCTATCTATTTGTCTATATAACTATCTATCTATATGTCTTTCATTCTATCTACCTATATATCTATTAGTCTATCTTTCAATCTATTTATCTTTTTGACTATCTCTCTAAAAAATTTATTTGTCTTTCTATCTATCAATTTTATATCAATTAGTCTATTAATCTCTTTTAATCTAAATATCTTTCTATCTTTCTAAATATCTATTAATCATTCTATCTGTGTATCTTTTTGTCTATTAGTTAGTATGTCTATTTGTCTATCTGATTACCTGCCTGACTATTTGCCTACCTGACTATCAATATCTCTATCTGTCTGCCTACCTATCAATGTGTCTATCTATCTTTTTGTCTATCTATCTATTTGTCTGTCTATTTGTATATCGTTATGTTTTTCTATCTATCTATTTATCGATATGTTTATCAATCTTTCAATCAATCTTTCTATCAATCAGTTTATCAATCTATCAATAATTTTATCTATTAATCTATCTATTTATCGACTTATCTATCTATTTATCTAACTATCTATATACCTGTCTATGTACATCTATATCTTTTTGTTTATCAATATGAATTTCTATGTATCAATCTGACTATCTATCAATCTATTTATCTATCTATCTTATTATCTATCTATCTATCTTTCTATCTATCTTTCTTCTTTATATGTATCTAATTATCTATATATCTATCTATTTAAGTATCTATCTATTTATTCATCAATCTGTCTATCAATTTGTTTTTCAATCTATCTATGCATCAGTCTATCAATGTCTCTTATAATCTATCTATCAAACTATCTTTATATCTATGTAGCTATTTGTCTAACAATTTGTTTGTCTATTTGTTTGTCTTTCTATCTATATATCAATTTGTCTATTTTGTATACTTGCCTGACTAACTGTCTGCCTACCTAACTAACTAACTATCTGTCTATTTCTCTATATATATCTATCTATCTATCTATCTGTTTGTTTGTTTTTATATCTATCTCTATATCTATCTATCTTTTTATGCTTCTAATAATCTTAATATTGATCTATATATCTATATGTCTATCTTTCAATCTATCTATCAAACTATCTATCTTTTTGTCTATCAATATGTCTATCAATATGTATTTGAACCTATCTATCAATCTATCACTCAATCTATCTATCAATATGTCTATTAATCAATATATCTATTTTAAAATTAACTTATCTATCAATCTTTTATTAATTATATATTAATCTATCTATCTATTAATCTATCTATCAATCTATCTATCTATCTTTATATCTATTTATCTATCTATCTGTAGATTAATCTATATTTCAAACTATTTATCTATATGTCTATCTATATATCTATCTATCATTCTTCTTGTGTGTCTATTTTTCTATCAATTTGTTTGTATGCCTACCTACTTTACTATCTACCTACTTTAATATCTATCAATCTATTTGTCTATTTGTTTTGTCTCAATTTATCTATCTTTCTGTCTATCTATTTGTATATGTATCTATCTTTTTATCTATTTGTCTATCAATTTATCAATCATTTTGTCTATAAATCCATTTATTAATCTATTATCATTCGATCATTCATACTGTCTATTTATCTATCTAACAATCTATCTATATGTCTATCTATCTATTTATCTATCTAAATTTCAATCAATCTATCTATCTTTGTTTCAATAAATCTATCTATCTATTTATCTATCTGTATATTTATCTATCTATCTGTCTGTCTGTCTATCTATCTATCTTTTTGTATATCTTAATATCTATATATCTATCTATTTATCTATTTGTACGTCTATCAGTCTATCTCTTTACCTATCTATTTATTTATTTATCTATCTATCTGTCTATCAATTTATCTTTTTGTCTACCATAATATCTATCTGTCTGTCTATTTCTCTATCTATCTCTTTACCTATCTGTTTATTTATCTACCTATCTATTTGTTTATCAGTGTCTATCTATTTGTCTATCTATCTGTTTATCAATCCTTCAATCTAAACTATCTATCTTTCTGTTTATCTGTCAGTCTATTTGTTTGTCTATCTATGTTTGTCAATTTCTTTGTTAGTCTATTTTTTTATCTATTACCTATCTACATGTAAATCTATATGACTATCTATCTATCTATGGATATATCTATCTATCTATCAGTCTAAATAAATAAATAAATATATATTATATAATATATATATATATCAATCTTTCTTTCTATCTTAATATTTATATATATATACACACACACACACACACATATCTCTTTTTATATTTTTATCTATCTACCTACTTATTTGTTGATTTATTTTTCTATCTATCTATCTATCCATCTATTAATCTATCTATAAATAAATATATATATATATATATAGCTGTCTGTCTATATGTTTGTTTGTCTGTGTTTATATATATATCTATCTATTTGTCTACATGTCTTCATGACTATCTGCCTGCCAATCTGTCTATCTTTCTATCTATGTGTCAGTCATAATGTCTATCTATCTATTTGTTTGTCTTTTTGTATATGTCAGTGCTTATATCTATCTATGTATCTATCAATATATATGTCTATCTATCTATATATCTTTATCTTTCTAATTATATATATATATATATATATCTATCTATCTTTCTATCTAACTATCTATCTATCTTTCTATATATCTATCGATTTATCTATTTATCTATTTGTATGTGTATCTATATCTCAATCTATTTGTCTCTCTATGTATCCATTTATGTATCTGACTATTATTATCTATATCTATCTATTTGTCTAATAATTTATTGATCGATCTATCTATCTATATCTTTATCTATGTATCTAAATATATATATCTATCATTCTATCAATCTATCAATCTATCTATATATCTATCTCTCTATCAATCTATCTATCTATCAGTCTATCAATTGGTCTATCTATTAGTCTATCAATTTGTTTATCAATCTATCTATAATCTGTGTATCAATTAATCTTTCTATCTATCTCTCTATCTGTCTATCTATCTATCTATCTATCTATTTGTCTATGTATCTATATATCTATCTATGTATGTATCTGTCTATCTCTTCATCTCTCTATCTATCTATATGTCTATATATCTATCTATCTATCTATCTCTCTATATGTCGATCTATTGTATATTTATCTGTCTATAATCTATCTATCTATATGTTTATCTTTCTATCTATCAATCAATCTATCTATCTATCTGTATATCAATTTATATATCTATTAGACTATTTATCTGTCTATTAATCTATCTATCTATTTGTCTTTCTATCCATCTATATTTCTAGTTATGTGTCAATTTTTCTATCAATTTGTCTGTCTATTTGTCTACTTTTGCCTGCCTAATTCTCTACCTGCCTGAGTGTCTATCTCTATTTCTATCAATCAATCAATCAATCTATATATTTATCTATCTATCTATCTTTCTTTCTATCAATCTATTTATTTTCTATCTGTATGTATATCTATATGTTTGTCTATCCTTCAATCTATCTATGAATATATCTATCAATCTATATATCAATCTATCTATCATTCTGTATATTAATCTATCTATTTATCTATCATCTATCTATCTAACGGTCTATCTATCTGCCTATCTACTGTCTTTCTATCTATCTATCTTTTTATATATTTGACTATATATCTATCTATCTATCTATGTCTCTATTTATCTATCTATTTGTCTATCTATTTGTCTATCTATCTATCTTTCTATCTTTCAATTTGTGTATCAATCTGTGTAACTATCGATATATCATTCTATGTATGAATTTATTTATATAACTATCTATATATCTATCTATGTATTTGTTTATCTATCTATCTATCTATCTATTTATTTGATTATCTCTCAATCTATGTGTCAATCTGTTTATCTACCTACCTGATTGACTATATGCCTCACTGATTGTTTATTTATCATTGTTTTTTTGTCTGTTTTCCTATCTATTTATTTGTCTATTTGTTTATCTATCTGTGTGTCTATTTATCAATGTGTCTATATATATATGCCTCTTTATCAATATATATATATATATTATATATCTATCTATCTATCTCTATGTCTATTTATATATCTTTCTACTTGTCCATCTATTTGTCTAACTATCTTCTATCTATCTATCCATCTATAAATCTATTTATCTATCTATATATCTATATGTATATCTATATGTCTGTTATCTGTATATCTGTTTGTCTATATATCTATCTATTTATTTATTTATTTATCTATCTATTTATAAATCTTTCTATCTATATTTCTGTCTATGTATCTATCTATTATTTTTTCTATCTATTTGTTTATCTATCTGTCAGTCTATTTATTGATCTATCTATCTATGTTTATCTATCAACAATTTATCTATCTATCCATTTAAAAATCTATCTATATATCTATCTATCTATCTATCCATCTATCTATATATATTTCTATCTATCTGTCTATCTATATATCTATCTGTCTGTCTATATCTATCCATATATATATATACACACATACATATCTATCTATCTATATATCTATCTATACTGTCTATATATCTTTATATCTATATATCTACCTATCTGTTTATCTATCTATATATTTATTAGTCTATCTATCAGTCTATCTATCTATTTATCTATCTTTGTATTTGTTTATCTATCTATCTATCTGTCTATCTTTCTATCTATCTATATTTATGTCTATATCTATCTATCTATATGTCTATTTCACTATAATAAAATATCTGTTTAGCTACAGAACTTAGCTAGGGAAATAATCCCAAGTTAATTCGCAAGGCATTAGTTAGGGAATATTAAAGAGATGTTTAATTTTACATTGAATTATAAATTATCACTGGATTTGTGATGGATTAGATTTGGAAATTTTTAATTGAAAATTGTTCCTAGCTACTATTATCATAAATTTTCACGTAGGGGATGGTTGGCATTTTAGCAATGATTTTAGAAATGGATTTTTTCTTGCTAATTAATTAAAGATAAAATCACTTGCTAAATAATATTCTGAATTTTTTCTTAATGATTTTATATTTAATTACTAGCAATTTTTCCTTAAATGATAATTTTCACAAAATATATGCATTTAGCTATGAATTTTTTCTAGTTATTTTGGCTTGGGATAATTTTCATCACAAATCTGTAATGATTTAATTTTTTTATATTATTGTTTTAATATTTTATATAATTTTGTATTTTAAAGGTATGTCATGGTTTATGGATGAGCAATCCTTGAAAACAACATTCTTCTCATAATTATAAAAATTGGATATTATAAAATAATAATTTATATTAATATAGGCTAAAAAAACTATTTTTCTGATTATAAAATTTTAAAAAAATTATACAAAATATTTTTCAGAAAAATTTAATTATGATATTTAAATATTTGTATTTAAAAAACATTAAATAATTAATTAAATAATTATAATCATTTTTATGATATTTTAATTAATAAAAAACATATATAAAATTACTACTAATAAAAAGCTAAAATATGTAATTGTATGATTAAATAAAAAATTTATAAAAAAATCTGAATTAACGATTAAACAAGTAAATATCTATATTTTTAAAAAATATATTTTTATGATTATAGGAATTTTTTAAGAAATATTTACTAGAATATTTGAAATTTTTGAATTATAAAAAATTTAAATTTTCATAAAATTTTTAAAAAATAAATTGATATTTAAAGATAAATGCATATATGTTTTAATTACATTAAAAAAACATGATGATTTAAAAAATAAATATGTTTGTGTGGTTATTAAAAGAACACTTCAAATATTTTTTTTTGGATTTTAAAAGAGTTATTTAAAATATTACTAATGAAATTTCTTTATCCTTGTCTTAAAAATACTTAAAATTTTTTTATCCCTATAAAGACTTTTTGAAAATTACTACCAAACTGACCTTAAGTTGATTTGAATTAAAATTTTATTTTTTGTCCCTACTGAAATTTATAAGAATTAAGCAATTGAATAAGATCTTTTCTATATTCTTATAATATTTCATTTTTATTAAAATAATAAATATAACTTTTTTATTATACTTTTCACTTTAAGTAATTTTTAGAATTTTATAAATTATACTTTTATATCAAATAATATGAAATTTAATGCCTATATAATTATTTCATATTATATTCATAAAAAATAAATTGAATTCATAAAAATCTATAACCATAATATGTGTGTGTGTGTGTGTGTGTGTGTGTGTATAATACTTTATTATAATATATTTTTTATTTATGAAATAATATCATTTATGGTTAAATAAAAATCTATTTCTTTTTATTTATTTATATTATTTAATTTTTATAATTTTAGTTTACTTTTATATATTTGTCTCTTTTATTATATATTTACATAAATTTTTTTATTTATAGTTTCCGTGATAATATAAAAATACTAAGGCATTCAAACACCTAAACCTTTTTATCTATCTTTGTGAAGAGGAAGAGAGGAGAAGTGAAACGGGACTACATGAGCACGTGCAACTCATAATTTTACCTCATCTTGTTACCAAGTAATATTAACAATGCTCTTCTCATTTAGAATACTAATTACATTTCTATCTTTCTCTCAATTTGTTTTCTACTGGCAGAGTTTGGTTGATACAGATTAATTGGTTTTATTTTTTTTTTTCATTTCTTCCTAATTTTTTTTCTTCTTTTTTCTATTTTAACATCACTTATATGATTTTGACTCTTCATTATGAGTGAAACAACATATGGTTAGTGTAGCCTTTGTTCTTGTATGATTATTTTTTTTGGGTTTTATGGATTTAAATACAAATATATGCTTATTGTTTTCTACTTCTATAACTTAAGAAAAAAAGCTATGCATATTGTTTTTGTGCTTCTGTAACTAATAAAAAAAAACCCCATGAAAGATTAAATTTAACTTTTCTAGAGTTAAATTTAATCTATTTGGTATGAATGATAAAATATGAACCGCAGATGTCATTCTGTGCTAGATCTTGCAGTTTCAAAACAAAGTAACTCAAGTTCATCAACTGATTCTAATGTGATGTATCTGTTTCACTTGAATATCGCTACGATGCAGGTTGTCGGTGTATAATCTGTCATTAACTGATAATCTAGTTTCTTATTCCCAACAAATCATAGTTTCTTTATTTATGAATGATTATCATGTGGTTCATCTGGCTTTACATTCGAGTTTATGTTAGAAGAATATGAGCATTTATTAGAAACTAATCTTCTTTGTTTTGGATTTTAGAATTGGTTTTAGTCTTGATGGTATCATATCTGCATTTCTTTTTCTTTTCAGTTGATCACTACTATATTTTTCATTGAGTTTTATTTCTATTTGGAATTAGAATTCTACAAATTTAGCTAATCTTTTTTTTAATCTCAATTGGACCTATGATTCTATGCATGTTTTTTTAGACTTGCACCGTAATATTCAAAATTTGATTTGATCATCTATTTTCATTTATTTGGTTTTTTCCCCGATCTGCACCACAAGCTTAATATTCTCATTTGCTATATGAATAAATGAATATAAAAAAACTTATTGAAATTAGAGGAGTACATATAATTGGAGAATATGAATGCAAATACACCTATAGACTATGTTGTGCTCCAACTATCACCTAAATCATCATTGTTTGATTTTTTATCTATAATGATGAAATATCTTCTACAAGTGCATATATAATCTTTCTCTATCTTCTTACCTTTCTTTCTCTCTAGATATATTTGTATGTATATCTTCATTGATTTTTTGTTCGTTGTAGGGGTTCTTTGTTCATCAAGAGCAATGGGAAGACAGAATGCTTGATACTAGTCTTTTAAAGTCATTTGTGAGTCAGTTGAAAGTCATAGAATCACTAAGAGGTCTTGCAAGCTCTTCAATTGAGATCAAAGTAGATCAATTCTAAGATCATGAAACTTGCTTTACCAAAGGAACACTCAAAAGGTTACAAAAAAGACCCACCAATTGTTTTCTAACCAAAGTTAATTACCACTTTTTCATTAGAAGGTTCATGCAGTTTGCCAGTGCACCTAAAGTTTTGGAAACTTTTTATGCATTTGATGAGATGTCCCAGCTGGAGGTAGCCTAGAGAATTTACTCTCAGGTAGTATTATTTTTTAATACAATTACTTTTTAAAGAGAAAATGATTCAAAATTTTATTCACATGGTAAGTCTCATGGAGTTCTTAACTTTGTATCCAGGGAGCTGAAAACATTCTTTAGGTACCTTTCCTTCACATCACTCCTCAAAATACACACACTATTGTACTCTACTCTATATTCAAGCTCAACTGATGGATTCAATTGCATTTTTAATGATGTCCATTGATATTGACTGCTTTGCCTACATTAAATTAAAATAGATCATGTTTTGATCTGATGATACAGTTATTCACTCAAAAGCAATAAGTCTCGGGTTCAAGACAATTATATATGACCCTTTGATATATCAATGGTAAGATTTGTTGAGAGATATATTTATATGCCTCTCTCTAACCTTATGTTAGCCAAGATACTTGTGCATTGAGTATTCATACATGTTTACACAAACCAAGTTGAATTGATTGATTAAATGTCATGTTTTATTATAGTTGATCAATATTGATTGCTTAAATTGAATTGACATTAACATAGATTATATTAGAGGTGTCAAACGGGCCGGCCCAGCACGGCACGGCCCGTTTTTCACGTGCCCAGCCGTGCTGCCGTGCTGTGCCGGGCACGCCCGTTTTTTCACGTGCCCAGCCGTGCTATCGTGCCGTGCCGGGCACGGCACGGTTTTTTAAATTCGGGCACGGCACGGCCCGTGGGCACGGCTGGCTTGGCCAGGCGGCACGGGCGCACGGCAAGGCAGGGCAGGCGGGGCGGGGCGGGTCGGGTCTGTTTGGACCCGACCCGCGGTCTTTTTACCGGTGGCGGGGCTCGGTTGGTCACGAGTCACGACTCAGTGAGTGGTGACCGTGAGTCACGACTCACGAATCACGTACGCAGGCACGCGTGGCACGCCGCCAGTGCCACGCGTGCCTGCGTGAACCGGCACGGATGGACCCCGTGCCGGCGTGCCGTGCCAGAAGTCACGGCACGGCACGTGCTTGTTCGCCCGGGCACGGCATGGGCCCGGGCACATTTTTGATCGTGCCGGGCCGGCCCAGGCACGGCCGAACCGTGCCGTGCCTCGTGCATGGGCCGGGCCGGCCCGGCACGTTTGACACCTCTAGATTATATGTAGGTATATAGATATATATATGTATGTATGTATATATATCTATATATATATAATTGTATAGATATAAGATATATATTTACATATGTATATAGATATGTATATAAGTATGTATATAGATATATATGTGTGTGTGTGTGTGTGTGTAGATATATAGATAATATGTGTGTGTGTGTGTGGTGTGTGTGTTGTGTATGTATATGGGTGTGTGTATAGACATATATATTGTGTATATAGACATATATATCTGTATAAAGACATACATAATACATATATATATATATATATATATATATATAGGTATGTATATGTATGTATAAATAAATATAGATATATGTGTGTGCATGGGTGGGTGTGTGTGTGTGTATAATTTGGTGGTATCTGACCTAGGGCAATATACCTGAACCACAAGAGGAATTAATTCTTGGCCAAAACAAATGATGGTATGATAGCTAATTAGGAATTAGGATCGAACTCGCAATATTCAAGTAGTGTGAATTCAATACCCTACCAACCAAACCACCCTGTCGTTATTATTTGAAATTATATTTTGATCTAAAGCATTTGCATAAAATTGAAGCCTGATTTAGGACTATTTTTAAGTCATATCATGAATTTATGAATCTAATTATATAGAAATTTAAAATTTATATGACTAATATATATTAAATAATGATTTTGTTTAATGATGTTTTTTGAGATAATTATATTTTTATTTTTTAATAGATTATATTTTATTGTGATACTTCAATAGTAATATGACTAGAAATACTTTATTAAATTTGATTTCTCATAGAAGGATGTAGATCAAATTATTGTGGTTGAAATATATGGGTTCTATTTTGATTGTCTCTAAAAATATTATTAAAAAATAACATTATATATAAACTTTTAATACATTTATATAATAGAATGACAATAAAAAATAAATATAAATATATAACATTATATATAAACATGATAGCTTCGATAAACATATAATTGTTATATATAAATATTATACATATGTATAAATGTTTATAAACATTTATACAACATTACATACACTATCAATTTATATAATAGTTTATATAACATTTAGATAACATTATATAACATATAAAAATATTTATACATATATAAACATTTATATAAAATTTAAATTTTTATATAAATATATAATATTTATAATGTTTATATAAATGTGATATATATACTATATAATAATTATAAAAGTGTTACATATATATATATCACTACAAGAAAATATTCATTTAGCTAAGGAATTTTAGCTAGGGATTAATCCCTATCTAAATAACAAGGGATTAACTAGGGAATAACAAGGAATTTATGATTTTTCAATGAAATAAAAATTTGAAACGGATTAGCGACAGAATATTGTCCTAAATTTCGCTCAAGAAAAGTGAGGATATTAGCTATGGATTTAGTTATGGTAATTTCCTAACTAATAAAACCTAAATTATACTGACGAATTTAGCGACAGAAATTCCATAGCTAATAAAACCCAAATATAGCGACGGAGTTAGAGATAGAATTCTTCTAGCTAATAAAACCTGGAATATATGATGTTTTTAGCGAAGGAATTTCCCTAGCTAATAAATCTAGAATATAGCGACCGATTTAATGATGGATTTAGCGATGCATTTCTCTAGCTAATAAATATGGAATACAACGACGGATTTAACGACAAAATTTACCTAGCTAATAAAATCTAGAATATAGCGACGGATTTAGCGACAAAATTTCTCTAGCTAATTACATCCAGATTATAGCAATGGAATTTCACAAGCTAATTACATCCAAAATATAGCGACGGATTTAGCGACGAAATTTTTCTAGCTAATTACATTCAGAATACAGCGGCAGATTTAAACGATGAAATTTTCCTAGCTAATTTCATCTGGAATATAGCGACAGATTTAGTGATGGAATTTTCATAGCTAATTACATCCAAAATATAGTGACTGAGTTAGCGACGAAATTTCCCTAGATAATCTTTAATTATTTAATTTGTTTTAATTTATTATTATTTTTTAATATTTTATTTAATTTTGATTATTTAATGTATGATAATGGTCTATAGATGAGTGATCTTTGAAAGATACAAACTCCTCGTAAAATTATAAAAAAAGAATATTATAAATAAATAATATAAAAATACAAAAAAAATTATATTAACAAGGACTAAAATAACTATTTTTATGATGCATAATTTTTAAAAAAAATTATAAAAAAAACTGAGTAATATTTTTACTATTAGTTTTTAATATTCTAATATTTATTAAAATAATAAATATACTTTTTTAATTATCTTCTCACTTTAAGTAATTTTTTGATTTTTAAAAATTATTAATGAAATAAAATAATAAGAAATTTTATGCCTTTAAAATTATTTCATATTATCTTCATAAAAATTAATATGAATTTTTAAAGATTTATAACCATAAAATATATATATTTATATAATTTTTAACATTAAGAGTATTTTATAACTCTTAGGATAGAGGCTAGAAGACAAATCATCATTTCATATATGTCTTATTATATAAAGTTTGTAAATTATAGCTATTTGATATTTTGTTTATAATGCTAAATATATATATTTTTAAATTGTTTATATATTTATTATTTAATTAATTTTATAATAAAAAATTATAAGGTGTTTGTTTTTCATGTGTACCTTACTACACTCACATGAATTTTGTTGAAAAAAATTTTGATAATAAATAAAACAAAATTAGCCTTTTTGTATTATATATATATATATAGTTTATTTAATGTTTTTATAATTACAATTTTAATTTTTTGGTAATATATATAATCACTTGTTGTCGAGACGTGAAAGAAAACTCTAACAAGCGAAGCGGCTATGTCCCCCGTATTCCACCTCCATCTCTCTACACCGACACATCAAAACCTAAGCGAAGGGTAATATAAGCGAAATTTCTTATTGATTTAAGGTATGTTTTCTACCCTATTTCTTCATTGATTATCTTAATACAAGAGTGTGTGTTTTGATTCTGTTATTTTTTATTCTGAAATTCTTCTTCATTAATCACCAATGTAAGCTTGGATTACTTATATAAACTTATTCGTATATATACTTCATGCATTTGTGATATAATGCATTTTCATTGTGTAGATGTTGATGGTGCACAGTAGGTATGCTGACTTGATATCTACATCAAAATACATAATTATATATAAATAATATACATAAACAGTATACATAAATATAAGTGTATTTAAACATAACTATGCATAAATATGCATGTGTGATATAATTCAAATTTCTTATATAAGTGTATTTTACTATACCTATAACTATAAAAATAGTATACATAAACATAACTATATATAAATATAACAACGTATATTTAATATATATATATACACACGCACATATATATATATATGTGTGTGTGTGTGTGTGTGTGTGTATTTAATAATATGTATATCAACATATTACTATATATAGATGTATTTATGTAAATTAATATACATAACTGGATATAAACAGTAACCATAAATAGTATGCTGGAAGATTTGCTGATTTCGATGCCAAACATGTTGTGCTGCAATGCTCTCTACTGGAAGATCAATATCGCCTATGGCAGCGTGGATTATGGCAAGTTGACGGCTTCCCCATGCATATACTGAAGTGGACAAAGGATTTTACTCCTCTTGAAGAGACGCCTATAGCTCCGGTATGGTTTACATTGCCTTTTCTGCCATTCCATTTTTTCTCTGAAACATCTCATTATGCAATTTCATCGTGTTTGGGTAAGCCCATGTTACGAGATGAAGCCACAAGAACCATGTCAAGGCAGAACAAAGCACGTGTATGTGTAGAGCTAAACCTCTTAACTAAACCGCCTGAAAAAATATGGATAGGTAGTGGTGAAGGGGAACAGGCCGAGGGGTTTTGGCAAACTGTCATTCCCGAAAGCCTTCCTCCCTACTGTTCAAAATGTAAGAGGCTAGGGCATGAAAATTTCTCGTGCAAGGTGGGGAAAGAAGAGCATAACAACGGGCAGCAACACGAAGGAGGAGGCGGGAAGGTGATGCATTGGGTAAGGAAAGAGGAGGCTTCACTTCTCAAACAAAACCAGCCGAAGGAAGATTTGGACTCAAGCATCCCTCCAGATAATCCAAATATTACTCAAGAAGAAGGACCCCTGAGAGAGACTAACTCGGGGATAGAAAATGATGTTAGTTTAATAAAAGGATGGGAGGAGGTAAAACATAAGAGAAAATATAAAAAAACATTTAAAACAAGAATTGTATTGAAAGAAAAACTTGATGATTATGCATGGATAGATGAGGATCTTCTGGATTTTCCTGAAGATGAATCGGTTATTTTTAGTTGCCCTTCAAGCCACAAGGATGATGTATCCCAAGATGAGTCTGAGTTGAAAGCAAAGGACGATATACATATTTATAATGAAGATTGGGGGAATCTTTCAAGAACCCAATCCATGGAGGCCCTAAAGCAAATGGCTATGGTGCTCGGAAAACAGGTAAAATATAAGGAGATTAGGTATGAAATTCCTCACACTCCTAAAACATCAAGAAATACGAAAAAATATGCTAACATGTCTTATGAATCTAAGTGTACAACTCAAGCCCAAGCTAAACTAGTTTTTTATGGATAGATGTCTATATTGGAATGTTAGGGGAATAGCCAATAGCCCCACGATAATAGATTAAGACTTTTAATTAAGAACATAAAATCTCATTAATGATTATTGCAGGACCAATGGTCCTGCAAGATCAACTAAATAAATATAGAGTAATTTTAGGATTTAATAAGGCTTATGCTAATCTAAATAGTAAACTTTGGATTTTATGGCACAGTAAATTGAAAATTGAAATATTAAAAGATACTGAACAAATAGTACATTTCAAATTAGATAAGAGCACAGATCAAATAATCTCAGTAATTTATGCAAAAAATGATAAACAATCTAGGTTGGCATTATGGGAAGAAATGAAAGATATAGCAAGTAGAAATTCACCTTGGATAATAGGAGGCGACTTAATATAATTAGAAGCCCTCAAGAAAAGAAGGGTGGTAAACCACCAGAAAAGGTAGCCATGAAACATTTTAATGACACAATAGCCATTACCAATCTAATGGAAATAGATTTCAATGGTTTGAGATATACCTGGTGCAATAATTGGAAAAAAAGAGGAGTCATCTGGGCTCGACTGGATAGGATTATGTGTAACACAAAGTGGGTCACCTCACAAGGGACTACGGGGCTTAGACACCTAAATAGAACTTGCTCTGACCTTAGCCCACTACTTATCACGATTCAAAAAAAACCAGGGTAATACATCTAATTTTAAATTTCAAAATATGTGGGTAAAGCATGCGAGCTTTGCAGGACTTGTTAGAGAATATTGGAAAGAGCCAGCAGAGGGTAAACCGATGCAAGTCCTATCAATCAAACTTCTGAGGCTAAAAGCTTGTTTGAAAACATGGAATAAAGAGGTTTTTGGGAAATTAAATCAGGAGCTAAAAAAACTAGAAGAAAAAGTAGCCAAGCTGGAGCACGATTTGACTCCACAAATAATAATGAAACTCGGATAGAATTAAGTAAGGCTAAAGGAGAACTGAGATTGAAACTACCCATGGAAGAAATTTACTGGAAACAACGAGCAAAAATAAAATGGTTAAAAGATGGGGATCGTAATACCAAATTTTTTTATAGTATGTCTAAAATAAAATCTCAAAAGAATAAAATTAAAGGTCTAATAAACAAAGAAGGAAAATGGGTAGAAAATGAAAAGGAAATAGGAGCTCTCTTTAAAAATTTCTTTGAAAATCAATTATGTAGTCAGTCAAGTAGGACAGATTATTCTCTAATGCAAGAGATTAGGGCGACCATTACGGAAGTTCAAAATCAATTAATGGAATTGGTCCCAGAAGAACCAGAAGTTAAAGAGGCTGTTTTTAGTCTGGATAAAGATAGTGCAGTAGGACCTGATGGTTGGAACAATTATTTTTTTCAGGTAAACTGGGATACGATTAAAACTGAGCTAGTTCTTGTAATTGCAAGTTTTTTTGTAGGTGCGGAAATCCCAAAAGCATGGGCAATATCTTTTATAGTATTAATTCCAAAAAAAGAATCACCACAGAAATGTGAGGATTATAGACCAATAAGCTTATGCAATGCTATTTATAAAATACTGGCAAAAATATTACAAAATAGGCTGAGCTTAATTTTACCTTCAATAATATCTCAGGAACAAACGGGCTTTGTTAAAAATAGATTAATGATAGAAAATATAAAGCTTGCATCAGAAATGATGAAAGAGATAGGAAGTAAGTCTAGAGGAAAAAACTTAGTGGTCAAATTAGATCTATCGAAAGCCTTCGATAGAGTAGAATGGGATACCCTTTGCTTTGTGTTAAGAAGGTTCGGCTTTTCTGAGCTAACCATAGATCTAATATATAGATGCATTTCAAGTACTTGGGTAAGAGTCCTGGTAAATGGTAAGTTAAGTGAGGAATTTAAACCAAATAAAATTTTAAGGCAAGGGGATCTGTTATCCCCTCTTCTTTTTGATATCTATTTAGAATTGTTAATACGTAACTTGAATAAGAAAATATCCGAAGGTAAAATATTGTCATTCAGACAACCAAGGAATACACCCAGAATAGGTTGTTTAGCTTATGCAGATGACCTTATAATATTTACAAATGCTAGCATAAAGTCTTTAATGAATCTTATGGATCTTCTCCAAATTTTCGAAAAAGAGACAGGTCAAATGGTTAATAAAAGTAATGTCAGTTCATGCTTGCTAAAAATGCAAAATTAAAGTTAGTAGATAAAATAAAAAGTATTACAGGATTTGTAGAAATTAAAGGGGCATTAATGTATTTAGGTTGTCTGATATATGAGGGGAGGTTGAAAGTATAATATCTAAGTTACCTTCAGGACAAACTAAGAAAGAAAATAGCAGGATGGAAAGAAGAGTTACTGGGATTTGGGGGGAGAATAACATTGCTGTCACATGTATTACAAAGCACGCTAACGCACATATTATCAGTGATACACCCCCCTAAGAAATTTATTAAAAAACTCGAATCGGAAATGGCCAACTTCTTATGGGGTAAAAAACAAGGCAGAAATAAACTACATTGGAAGGACTGGAAAAGTATTTGTTATCCGAGAGAGGAAGCAGGATTAGGTCTAATGAGCCTCCAGGACTCGGCAGCTGCCTGGGACTGTAAAAGCTGGTGGAGACTTAAAGAAAGCGATAGTCTTTGGGCTAAATATATGCGGGCAAGATATTTAGATAACAAGAATAAGACCACTAAGAAAGTCTCGAAGAGTTGGAAGTCAATGGTAAAACAAAAAGAAATAGTAGACTCACACTCTATACAAAAGAGGAGTGGCTGGAAATGGACGTTAACACCACAAGGAAAATTTTCCCTCAAGTCGGCAAAAGACTTGGTCAGAAAGAAAAAACCGGCTCAAACTCTATTTAATGGGTATGGCAAGAAAACATACCGCAAAAAAATGCGCTCCTTCAAATGGAAGGCTTTAATGAATGCTATGCCGGTAGATAGAAATATACAAAAGAAAGGTATAAACATCGCATCAAGATGTGAATGCTGTTCACAAGTGGTTGAAACCACGGATCATTTGCTTTCTAATGGTCCCATCGCAGTAGAAATATGGAAAGAAATGGAAGGGGAAAAAAGAATATGTAAAATAGATGATGGATTAATAGATAAAGTTAAAAAATGGGAAAAGGAGAAAACGAAAAGCCCCACTAGGAAATGGCTCAACCAAAAACTGCCGCATCTAATTATTTGGTGTATATGGAAATCTCGAAACAAAAGTAAATTCGAAAATATAAGGATGAATTTAACAGAAATTATAAAAGATATTAGAAAGGAGATATGTAATATATCACTAATAAAACCGATAGTTATTCAGGAAATGAAAGAAGAAAAGAAGCTTGAGAAAGAATGGGATCTCACATATAATGTTTTAAAACAGCAATGGGCTAAATGCATACAGTGGAATGCTCCGCCGGTTGGTAAACTCTCACTTAATATGGATGGGAGTTTTAGCAGGGACACTGGAATAGTAGGAGGAGGCGGGGTAATAAGAGATCATACAGGGACAGTACAAAGAGCTTTCACCAGATCTAGTAGAGCCTCCTCGGCTTTAGAATCTGAAATCAGAGCATTAAAATCAGGGTTAGAGATATGTAAGCAGCTTAACTTTAAAAATATTGAAGTTCAGGTAGACTCAAAATTACTAGTTGATACAATAATCAATAAGAAAATATTATGGAGGAATGAAGAGGACCTAGAAATAATTCTTGGTCTTATGGACGAACTGAAGGCCTTAATAATACATATATATATATAGAAGCTAATTATCTAGCGGATAATCTATCTAAAATAGGTACCACCAGAGGAGATATAGAATATAATGAGAAACTCATGCCAAACAAACTAAAGGGAATAACATGTTTAGATAAAATGGGTTTTCCTTATTTTAGAACAAATAAACAGACCACGAAGGTATAACAAAGCCTCAACTTTCTGATGAATTGGGCGGGAATAATGAGTACTTTAAAATATGTATCTTGACTTTTGCTAAGATAATATCATAATATGTATTCTGACTTTTACGCTGCTATATAAACGCTGTTATATAAAAAGCCACAGTGAATCTTAATAAGTATAATTTCTGCTATTCCTTGTTCTGCTGCTCTTGCTGCTGTAATAGGACAAGGAAATAGGGCAAGGTAATAGTGCAAGGTATTGGTTTCCTTATTGCTGTTCCTTTTAAGTTCATTTCCTTAGCTAAAATCTTGTGTTGCTGTTCCTTTCTTTGCTTGTGGTTTGGTTTTGCTCCAGATATTCAGATAAGGGTCACCCCGGTCCTGAGGGGGACTATAAATTGATTATTTCTTTATTGCTTTACTATTTTACCTATTTGGTTTTGTTTTCTTTTTCTGTCATTTTAAGAGCACAGTTCAAGCTTGGGGTGTATTGAAAAGGCTGCAAGCATTGGTCCTAAAAAGAATTGAAAATGAGAAGGGGTCCTAGGGGTGTTTTCTGTTTAGCTTCATCTAAGTAAAATAAGGGCTGTTTGTTGGGCAGAAGAGTTAGGTTAGGTTATTAAATGCAAGTATAGAGGGGGGGCTTTTTTGTATATTTACTGTTTTGCAGGAAATATTGCAGACAACCTAATACCGATAGTGGGAAAGACAAGAAAGGAGGTTTTGCCACTTCGAGGAGCTGGAACGGGATGGAAGAAGAAGTGGTTGTGGTTGATGTTTTTTTTATTTCCAGATTCTTGTTAAGGGGAGGGTTAATAGGGAGAAGGGGAGAAAGAAGGTTTTTTATTTCCAATAATCGGGAGAAAGGGAGGGTTACTTTTTATTTCCAGATGCTGAAAGACAGGAAATAGAGGACTTTAAGAGGTTAGGAAGACAGCTTAAAAGGCTCGGGGATAGCTAAAGAGGCATTTTTGGAGGCTCCAAGAGACGCAATAACAGAAAAGTTTAAAGGGAAGCATAAGGGACAACATAAGAGGCAATAAAAAGCATTAAAGGACAACATTGAAGTTACTTATGATATACAAAAAGCAAAGAGTTTACTCATAGCACATTCATATTCACAAGCAGTTTAAATGTTTTGATGCAAGTGAAATGTATGATTCTGTCAATTTGTATGCATGTCTCAATAGATAATACCCGATAGGGGTATATAAGATATGAAGGGTGTAAAGGACATTGGGTAGCAAGCAAGTAGGTTGTAAAAATAGTATTCCTCTGCCAAAAAAGAGGGTCAATATTAATAAAACAATTTTTTTTTAAAAAAAAAAACCATAAATAGTATGCATAAATAGTATAAGGTATGCCGACTTGATATATACATCAATATACATAACTATATATAAACAGTATACATAAACAACATACATAAACATAACTGTATTTTATATAAGTGTATTTAAGCATAACTATATATCAATATGCATGTGTGATATAATTTGAATTTCTTATATAAGTGTATTTTACTATATCTATAACTATAAAAATAGTATACATAAACATATCTATATATAAATATAACAACATAATATATATATATATATATATATATCTATATATGTATGTATATAACTAATATAAATGTATTTAACAAAATGTATATCAACATATTACTATATATAAATGTATTTATCTACATCAAAACCTATACATAGCCATATGTCTAAATATATATAATTACATAAAAAACTATATATAACTACATCTACAACATGTATAACTACATGCTTCAGAAACTTAATATCCATTCATATCATTCATCTCATTCATACATATTTTTTTGGATATTGTATAAATTTTTATCATTTTTCCATATATTTTAGGAACTTAAATATACTTTTTTTAACCTTAAATGTAATTTTATTATATTTTTGTATGTTTGTATAATCATTATGATTTAATATGTTTAGGGTTTGTATTTTTGTTTCACATAATATCATTTAATTAAAATTTATTTCTAATAAAATGTTCATTTGTTAAAATTCAAGTTGTAAATTTCAAAATAAATAACAATATGTTTGTGTAATAAATATTATAAAAAAAATCTAAAATATATATGTGATGTAGTTTCAATTTACAAAGATAAAACTTTAAAATTAAAATTTATTTACAAAATAAAATTTGCACCTCATAATATGAAATATGTAATATTTATTATAAAATTAACAATGTTTGAAATGTATTTATTATTTACAAAAAAAACATTGTAATGTATTAAATTCAAAATAAAATTTAAAATAAAACTTAAAAATAATTATTTAAAAAAACAAATTCATATATTTATATGGTCATTTATATATTTTGAATAAAATAAAAAAATAATTACTTCTAGAAAAATATATTCATGTATTTATATGGTAATCTATTTTGTTTGACCATAATTAAAGAAATAATTAATTTGTTACAAAACATTAAAGACATGTATTTATATGCACTACATTATATTTGTTTGAATTTTAATGTTTCTAAAAATTTATTAATCACAATAAATAATTGTTAGAAATTTATCATAGACATTAATATTTTAATAAAAAAATTATATAGAAATACAAATACAAAATTATTTATTTATGAACTATATTTTCATTATTAACATAATTGTAAAAACAAAAGAATTTACAAATATGCCAACTTCATTTATTTATATGAGTATAATGATAGTTATTTAATATAAATATTAAAAAAACAACTATTTTAATAAAATAGAAGCTCACATATATAATTCATAAATTCATTTTATGCATTAATATGGTTCACACACACACACACACACACACACACACACACACAAATATTTGTTATAAATATAAAGAATTTACAATATTTTATAAATTGTGTTCAACATATAATATTTTATTTTAATTAAATTTCAAAATCAAAAAATTTTAAATACACTTGCACACACACACACACACACACACACACACACACACACACACATATATATAATAGTTTCATGTGTAACTTTAAAAATACATTATGTATATAGGTATATGTGTGTGCTTGTTTGGGTGTATAGTAGTATATGCATGCATACAAGTACATACACACTACTTTGAAAATGTAGATACATGTGTGAATATATAACAAAGTATAAAAATGTGTATGCTGATATATAATGTATAGTAATGTATATGGATGTATAAATTTGTGTGTGTGTGTGTGTGTGTGGGTATAGGGTAGTGTATATGCATATATATATTTATGCAATTATATGTAAATATCAACATTAATTTTGAGAAGAGAAATACATGAGCACATAAATATTAACATGTTCCACAAATTCGTGAGAGTATGAGCAAAAAGTGACATTATTGCAAGATACTACTAATCTTCCATCTATAACACTTTGCATCCAAATTTGATCAGAGTACTACTTGCAATGATAAGGTTCATTCAATACTACATACCATGAAGTTATATTTTTATCCAATATTATAATTTGTTCAAATAAAAAAATCTATCTAATATCTTCTTCGACAACTCTTCTATCATATTTTTCTAGTCTTGATAAGCTATTTTCAATGTTGATTATATGTACATTTACTATCTAATATCTCTAATTCAAACTACTATAATAGTAAAATTCATCAAATCAATCTAGGGTTGACATATTTCTTTTCTATGAGATATTTGATTATAGAATATTTAGTATTTACTATGACTTTGGTTCCTAATAAATATGATATTAATTTTCCAAAAAAAAGATTGTTGATACAAGTTCTTTCTCTATAGTGGTGTAATTCAATTGTGCATTTAAGAGTGTGTTGTTATCATAGTATATGATAACTATTTCATAAATATTTGTATAACTATATAAAACTTTTCATAATTTATATTTAACTATATTTATAACTATGTAAACTATTTTTATAACTATATGAATAACTATATATAACTATTTATTTAAAAATATAATATTTGATAACTATTTGAGTAATTCTATATAACTTTGTAACAAAATATATCATATGTATAATAATATATAACTATATTTAATTGTATTTTACTAAATGTATAACTATAACATTATTATATATAACTATATCTTTAACTACATACATATTTATAACTATATGTGTATAACTATATATAAATATTTGTATAACTATGTAATACACTATATAATTAAATATAACTATATTTGTATATATGTATACATATTTGTATTCATATAATTAAATCTATATTTTTATTTATAACTTTGTATATATTTATATATAACTACTTATAACTACTTGTATGAATACATCTATATATAATTATATGTAAATTATATATAACTCTATTTTTAATTATATTTACTATAGGTATAAGAACATATAGAGGTTGACCTCCCTCTTTGGTGACCATCTCTTGAGGTCTATTGATTATGTTTCTTTTTCTCATTAGATCTTTTTACTACCATACGACAAAGGGATTTAGATTTAGTGGAAGAAATGGGGTTTACGTTCACAAAGTTATTTGGCAAGCTGTTTGCCAATAAGGAGATGAGGATTTTGATGCTAGGTCTTGATGCTGGCGGTAAGATAACCATTCTATATAAGTTGAAGCTTGATGAAATTTTCACCACAATTCCTACTATTTTCTTCAATGTAGAGACCATCGAATACAAAAACATCAATTTCACTATGTGGGATGTTGGGGGTCAAGAAAAGATTCTCCCTTTCTGGAGGTATTACGTCCAAAATACCCAAGGTCTTATATTCGTAGTGGACAACAATGATAAAGATCAAGTTGTTGAAGCTTGAGATGAGTTGCATAGGATGCTAAATGAGTAAAAGCTTCGGGATATAGTTTTGTTGGTGTTTTCCAATAAGTAAGATCTTCCCAATATGATAAATACAGCTGGAATTTCTGACAAGCTAGGCCTTCACTTTCTTCGCCAACACCATTGGCACATTCAGAGCACACGTGCTACCTCTGCTGAGAGGCTCTACGAGGGTCTTGATTATCTTTCCAATTATATTGCCAACAAATCATAAACAATTTTAGCAGGATGAGGCAAACTTTGTTGACATATCTGGATGTGGATCTAATCTTTGCATATTTTGATTGAGTTTTATTCTTTTATGTAGAGGTCATCATATGTTTCTATGGGAATTCAAATTGTACTTATATTTATAAATTGCATGCCTAAAATACAAGACCGTATTTACTTTGTTCTGATTTGTTGTAAGCTGAACTTGTTTGTTTTCTATTTTGTCTTTTTGCCATTGGATCGCAAAGGTATAAAAACATATAACTATAAATAATTGTCTTTGACGATATGTATAACTATAAAATATTATACATAACTATAATTTAAAATATTATTAACAACATATATTTAATATACATTTTTATATAAAAATGTATTTTACCATTTATATACCTATAGATAACTATATGTATACATAGATAAAATTATATAAAAAATATATATAACTACATGTATAATATAAGTATAACTATGTAACTATATGTTTAACAACATGTAACTATATTTATAATTACATGTATAAAAACATATCACAATATGTTTAACTATATGTGTATAACTATATATATATATATATATATATATATATATATATATATATATATATATATATATATATATATATATTAGTATACCTATATAACACTCTATATAATTAAATATAACTATATTTGTAACTATGTATACATATATGTAAATATATATATTTATTCATTACTTTATATAAAATATGTATAACATTTTGTATGAATATAGCTATATATACTATATGTATAATAACATATAACTATAAATAATTGTATCTTTTTATATGTATAACTATAAAAGCTTTATAATAACTATATTTAAATATATAATTTACAACTTATGTTTAATATACATTTGTATATATTTGTATATAAAAATGTATTTTACTATATCAAAACCTTTACATAACTATATGTATAAATATATAAAATTATATGAAGAAATATATATACCTACATGTATAAATCTAAGTATAACAATATGTGTAACTATATGTATAACCACATGTAACTATATTTATAATTACATTTATGACAACATACGACATTATATTTAGCTATATGTGTATAACTATATATAAATATTTGTATAACTATATAATACTTTATATAATTAAATATAAGTATATTTTAAATTTGTTTACATATATAAAATTATAAAAAATATATATATACCTATATGTATAGAAATAAGTATAACTATATGTGTAACTATATGTGTAACTATATGTATAACCACTTGTAACATTATTTATAATTACATGTATAATAACATATAACATTATATTTAACTATATGTGTATAATTATATATAAATATTTGTATAACTATATATAAATATTTGAATACCTATATAAAACAATATATAATATCATATAAATATATTTGTAACAATGTATACATATAAGTAAATCTATATATTTATTTTAAACATTATATATTTATGTATAACTTTTTGTATAATTATATTTATATATAACCTTATGTTTAACATTATAAAAATATTTATGGCTATATATACTATATCTATAATAACATATAACTATAAATAATTGTATCTTATTATATGTATAACTATAAAATCATTGTACATAACTACATTTAAATATATAATTTACAACTTATATTTAATATACATTTGTATATATTAGTTTATAAAAATATATTTTACTATATCTATACCTATACATAACTATATGTATAAATATATAAAATTATATGAATAAATATATATACTTACATGTATAAATTGAAGTATAACTATACGTGTAATAATATGTATGGCACATGTAACTATATTTATATTTACATGTATAAGAACATGCAACATTTTGTTTAATTATATGTCTATAACTATATATAAATATTTGTAAAACTAAATAAAACTTTATATTATTAAATATAACTATATTTTTAACTATTTAAACACATATGTATACATATGTAAATCTACATATTTGTTTCTAATTTTGTATATTTTATGTATAACTAAATATAACTACTCGTATGAATATATATATATATATATATATATATATATATAACTAAATGTTTAACAATATAAAATTTTTTATAACTATATATATTATATGTATAATAACATATAACTATAATTAATTATATCTTACTATTTGTAAAACTATAAAAACTTTATACATAACTATATTTAAAAATATAATTAACAACATATTATTAATATACATTTTTATATATTAATATAAAAAATGTATTTTAGTATATCCATACCTATACATAACTATAGGTATAAATATATGGAATTATATGAAAAAATATATATACATACATGTATAAATATAAGTTTAACTATACTTGTAACTATATGTATAATCAAATGTAACTATATATATATATATATATATATATATATGTATAAAAACATACAACATAATATTTAACTATATGTGTATACCTATATATCAATATTTGTATAACTATAAAAAATTCTATATAAATAAATATAACTTTATTTTTTATTATGTATACATATATGTATAGATATATGTAAATCTATATTATTGTTTATAACTTTGTATACACGTGTGTATATCTACTTATAACTACTTGTATGCATATATCTATATATATCTATATGTTTAACTATATGTAACTATTTATAACTACATTTACTATATGCATACTAACATATAATTATATATGGGCTAATACTAATTTATTGTACTAACTTGAAATTAAATGACAAAATATATAATATCAATAATATGTAAGCACATAGCGTGAGAGTGTACGTTGGTCAAGCTCATATATGGTATAATACAAATAAGGGTCATACCCTTTCATAATCTCATCCCTTGGGCCTCAGGCTCATATATAAACTTATATATTACAAAAGATGTAATATTTGATAGGGTTATCAGAAAAAAAAAATTTTCTTTAATGTAATTCCTCATTCTAACACTGCATTCTCTGTGTGTGTCTCTCTCTCCCTCTAATTCTTTTCGTGTCATTCTCTTCATCTATTTCTTTCTATATCACACACACACACGCGCACACACACTCTCTCTTGTTATTTTCTTTCACGCTCTCCTTTCTTGCTTGTTCTCTCTCTCTCTCTCTCTTCCTCTCTCTCTCACTTTCGCCATTTCTCTCCCCCTCTCCCCTTTTTTCTCTCTCTATCTCCCTCTCCCCTTTCTCTCTCTATCTCTCTCTCTCTCTCTCCCCTTCTTTCCTTTTCTCTACCTCTCTCTCTCTCTCTATCTTCCTCTCTCTCCCTCTCTCTCTATCTTCCTCTCTCTCCCTCTCTCACTATCTCTCCCTCTCTCTCCCATTCTCCATTTCATTCCCCCTCTCCCCCTCTCTTTCTCTTCCTCTCCCTCTCCCCTTTCTCTCTCTCTCTCTCTATCGCTCTTTCTCTCTCTCTCCCCGTATCTCCATTTCTCTGCCCCTCTCTCTCTTCCCACCTTCTCTCTCTCTCTCTCTCCCTTCCCCCTTCAAACTTTAAATGTCATTCTTTTTTGCTTTTCTTTCTTGAGCATTATCGTATTTTGCTCCCTTTATCTAGTATTAGAATGATATCTATTAATTTTTATCATGCTAAAAATAACTTTATTTATTCATGTAGAATCTGCAAACACATAGTCTTGATATTCACGATATATAATTATTAGTATATTTTGAAGTAATAGAATGATTAAATCAAAATAATGATTAAGCATTATTTTTTGTAAATAAAATAGGGGAAAATTAGTTCAAATCGTCAGTGGATGTACAGAAGGTTTATCAATGGAATTTTGAATAAAAATTTTTTGAGTGGGCTTGAAACTTTCATCAATTTTGTATGTAGTCAATTTAGAGGGTTGGATGGAGAAAAAATTAAGTGTCCATGTAATCATCAAAAGTGCTAGAATATCCCTTTTCATGATGCAAACACTATAAGATACCATTTGGCTAAATATGGCTTTTTGCCAAATTATGGATTTATCATGGGGAAAGTACAATGGCTCTGAACATTGACCAAAATAAGGGTACTGAATCATTTGCTTGTGGTGAAGAATCATCAAACACATACTATAGAATGATCACGGAAGCTGCTGGTGCTACTTTAAAATCAATTATGTGGATGACCCACCTTATCCTGAAACTCAGAAATTTTATGAAATGCTTAAATCTACAAATAAAAAGTTATGGATTTGTTGTAAAACACATACATAATTATCACTTTTTGCTCGACTTATGAGCCTTAAGTCAGAAAATCATTTATCTGAGAAATTATTTGATCAGGAGATAGAACTGATGAAGGAGATTATTCCAGATAATAATTTGATCACTAACAACTTTTACAACACTAAGAAGTTACTACGAGGAATGGTTTTACCAGTTAAAAAATTGATTGTTGTTTCAATAAATATACGTTATATTGGGTGGTGATAGTGATTTATTTAGCTATAAGTTTTGTGATCATCTTTGATTTAAGAAGGTACCTCGTGTTGTAGATACGTGACAAAAATTAAAAGTTGCATTTAAGAATATGTAATATTTTCCATTGATTCCTTGATTGCAGAGACTATATGAATCAAATGCTGTAGAAAATGATTCTGTGGACAAACTATCTATCTTCAAGCACCCTAGAAGAGCATTTGAAAGAGAAATGAAAAGATGCATGACAGATGTAGAGTACAATGAAACTTGGAGTTACATTTTACTTAATTGTGAGGAGGTTGCATCATATATTGAGTATGTATACATAAAAATGGTTGCAGGTTTAATCATAATTTAATTTTATCTTTAATACGAATTATTATAAATTGATATACATAATTCTTCTCTCTTTTTATATTTGTGCAGTATTAATGTTGAGCAATTAAAATATAGGCAACTAGTAATTTTCAACAATGATGTTAATTATATGCTAGAAACTGAATTTGTGAATTGGTTGAAAAAATATGTGAGAATTATTAAATTTTAAATTTTTGATTTATTTAATTTATTAGTATCTTTTATTTGTTAATATCTTTTTTATTACTTTATGTAACAGACAATTGATCCTTTAAATGGAGATTCAAATATTTTTATTTTGAATCTAAGTAACTGCCCAAGTAGATATGTGACAACCTATTATAGACATTTTGTTAATGGATATAAATTTCATACAATTGGGCACGGTTCTTCTATAACAACAATGAATAGTGGTATATGTATTAAAGACTCATGTTATAGTGCACATGAGATTGATTATTATGGTCAACTCAAAGAAGTTATTTAATTGTAGTATCTTAGACTCAAAAATAACAGGATTGTATTATTAAAGTGCATGTGTTTTGATCCTACATTAAATGTGGGCACAAAGATTCATTCAGATTATAAGCTAGTAGATGTTAACCATAAACACAGATATAATCAATATGAGCTATTTATTATGGCAGTTCAAGCAGCTCAAGTATATTATTATACATATCTGAGTTTATCTCATGATAAGAGTGATTGATGAGAGATTTGCAAAAAGCTCGATCAAATTTTGAAGTACCAACATCTCAACAAAGAAGTGCAAACTTAAATATTGCACTGGCATTCCAAAAAGATGACATAAATAATATTGATCCTATGCATGTAGATGAAGATACAAAAAATTTGTGACTCAAATGGTGGCTTAATAGAAATTGAAGATGATGAATTTATATCTGAAGATGAGTTCGAACTTCTATCGGAATCAGACAAAATATGAGAAGATCCATTGAAGGATGATAGTGATGCTAATAATTAAACTGTTAAACTTTTATTATAATATTAAACTATCAAAGACTTTCTATATTTTGTTGAAATCTATCGATGTGTTTTATTCTAAAATACATGCTTGTTCATCATATCTCTATTATTTGTTTTAAGTTTTATTTTGTACATCAGATGGTTCCTAAAGGACATGACCATGGTGGAGGTGGACTTGGACGGAGAAATGAATCAAATTCATCTAGTATATTACATCATGTTGCAAAATCAGTACCATCTCATACCCACCATATCCAGACTATAACATCACAATCACCATCTTCATTTCTATCACCATAACCATCTTTGAGAGCAAAAAAATTAATTCCATGCAAATGCAGGTTTGTTCTTGATACTCTTATTTTGTGCAGATATGCATCGTCACAGTTCTGATTTGTGACTACTTGTTATCGGTTATTGGTTTGTAAATGTAATATGTCATGCTACATGTGCAGGTTTAACAATGTTCTCTATTTTCATGGAGTACCAGAGGAAAAAGAATTAGAAATGCTGGCCATGCCTGAGAGACATATATGCGTGTTTTTTAAGTCCTATATTATTTTCTTCTGTTGTCTTTGATAGTATGTGTATTTGCATTAAAGTACAAGTGTGTGTGTCATCTAATGCTATGTGATTATATAAACGTACATATTATACTATAGTATGTACGCACATATATATTTGGTATAAACGTATGTATATACTAAGTTTATATCTTCATATATACTGAGTATATAAGTATGTATATTCCGAGTATATATGTTTGTATATACTGAGTATATTTGTACATATATATTCAGTATATATGTTCGTATATACTGAGTATATTTATATGTATATACATAGTATATATGTTCGTATATACTATAGTATATACGTACATATATACTCGGTATATACATACTTTATACTGTAGTATATACGTACGTATATACTTGGTATATACGTACTTTTATACTATAGTATATAGGTACGTATATACCGAGTATATACATAAGTGGGTACATATATTTATTAGTAGACATGTATATATTGTCATACGTACACACCCATTAACACATAGACACACTTTTAAATATATAATTGCTCAAGCTGGTCTGGTTATCATCGTGCATTACTCACTTATGTTGGTAATAAAAGCCATGGATATTAGACTTTTCCTAAAGATGTGAGATGAAGATATTTCTGGTCTTGGCTAGCCAGGAAGCTAGATGTTTGTCTTAAAAATCTTAGTAATTGTATTGATATGCAATTATCACATGGTACAAAGTGGACGTATGAGTAAATAAGTTTTTTTGCTCTAGGTTCTGCAATAATTAGTTCTAAATGTACTAAGTCTTAGAATGATGATGATGATGATGCTCATGTAGTGTCATGTAATTCTGGTCTAGAAGGAATATCGGGTCCTAATTTGGGAGAAGCAGCTCCCCGCCTCGTCAAAAACTTGCTCAATCTCAAGTTCATAAGTCAAGCATCATCACCAGGCATACTTTTATTATCAGCAATGGCAGTGTATCGGCAGTACTAGTAGTATTGACTGCAGTGGAGGTAGAGGCGTCAGTAGTTGTAGTAGTAGCAATGGTAGCATCAGCGGTAGCATTAGCAATACCAACAAATGCAGTATATACGTACGTATAATACTATAGTATTTTATGTACATATATACTGAGTATATATGTACTCAGTATATATGTACACATAATACTATAGTTTATATGTACCTATACTGCAATAATATATGTACCAGTGAAATGCTAGTATATATGTACATATATACTGTAGTATTATATCTTTATCAAAACATAGCTTTTTTTTATTTATTTTGCTTTGATTAAGTGGTTTAAATTTTTAATTGATATGGTACATTATTCCACATACGAAACTTGTATAAGTGAAGAGATTTTTTACTAGACATGACGCACCTTAACTCGGATAGCTTTTTCATAGTAGAAAGTTGGTGATCGAAGGAACATAGAGAGAAAAAGCAACGTCAATACATGGATAGATTATACTTTATGCACTGTCAGTAGATACATTGATGAATAAGATGTAATAAGATTTTGTTATTTTTTTGTTTTAATTATGTAAAATATTATATTAGAATAAGTTATTAATTGCTTTTTTTAAAATTATAAATTATCATTTATAGTTCTATTTTTATTCAATTTTATATAAAAATATTAAATTATTTAATTAAAAAATTTTAAAATAAATCAAATTCTGAAAATAGTTTTAAAATTAAAATTGCTAGGGACAATTCCCTTACTTAATTAGCAAGGGAAAAATCCCTTGCTAAATAAGCTTGGGAATTTTCCTAGCTAATTTAGTTAGGGATAACTTTATTTTAGCAAGGGATTTTTACCGTCGTTAAATTTATTTGGCTAGGGACTTTTTCCGTTGCTAATATTTAGCAATGAGCACTTTATTTAGGGAAAGCTTCCGTCATTATATCTGTCTAGCCACGGATACTCTCATTTAGCTTGCTAATTTAGCTAGGGAAATTTTTTTTTAGCTAGGGATTTTTCCATCGCTAAATTATTAACTAGGGACACTTTTCCTCACTAAATTTTAGTGACGGGCACTTTAAATTGGGAACAATTCCATCGTTAATCCATCGCTATGTTCGGTTTGGTGATGGAAAATGCCCATTTAGCTAGGGAATTATTCCTAGTTATATGGAATTTTCTTTTAGTGTTTATATATATGTAACATTTATATAAATATTTTAAACACAACATTATATCAGAGTCAAATGTAAGGCATGGAAGAAGATGAGCTCTGATTATTTCTGTTCAAGTGAAAAAGGAATCATAGACGATAAGATTTACTAGTTATTGTAGTGCAAGCCATTGAGTTGAACAAGAGGTATTTTTTTGTTGCTTCTTTATGTGTATCCGGTGTGTAGCATAAATCATGCTATAATTTGTTTCAGATTTGTTAAGTTGGGGTTTGCATTTCATATCTGGTGGGGTTATGTTGGTTTGGTGATCATGAATATGACTAGGCAAAATATGCATGAAGAATGCTGCTTCTTTTTAGTTTTCTTAGTTAAATTATTAGTCCTTATTAGGTAGACTTATCGTTTGCATAACTGAAAGGTTTGAATATGTTGTTTTGGCCCATCATAGGGTTGGGAAAAAATAACATCTAAGACCCTAGTGTTAGCTGTTATTTTCTGTGCCACCACTATTAGTGTTACCATTACCACCTTTCTACTACTAACTCCCTTCTTAGTCAGTCAGTGCTGCTACCCTCTTGATCACTATAATTCTACCAGAACCTATGCATCATAGTTTGTGTTTATGAGGGAAGGCATCCATAGTTTTTTTTTATTTTTAGGTGATAATATTTGAAGCTATTGCTATTGCTATATTTGTAGCAGATATGATGACATTTTTTAGTAGCTGTTGCAGTTAACTTTTTCATTAAGTTGTGCATGTTGAACATCTTCCTCAGTTGGTTAAAGTATTATGTGATAAATCAACTGGTGTAGAAGGGTACAACTCTTCCACTTATATGTATTGCCTTCATTATTAGGGTGATAAAATCAACTAAGAATGATGGAACCCTAAGCAAAGATGGCCAGTAATAGAGAATGAAATTAATCACTAAACCTTTAATGTGCGAGCTATCATGATCCTGATCTACCATTATAATGAGATGACCATATCTTTTTGCTTTGACATTATCATACTGCTTATGTTGTTGCAGCTCTAGAATCTTCTTGATGTTTTCAATTTTTTTGTATCTTAACTTAGACATGGATTGGCCATCCTTCGCATCATCATCAATCACTTCTTCGGAAGGAATTGAGGTTAGAAAGATAGAATCCACCCGCCAGGTAGGCGAATTCATTAAGATATACCTAATTGATGGAATCAGTAATGGGAAAACTTGTCGGACTTGAAGACAAAATATTTCATGAGCTCTATATTTTATATAAATCGAATTTTTTATCTATTTTCTGATCCTTATTGTTCAAAACTAAAATGCATCATTAGTTTCAAATATGATGTTTGATTCTAGTATCGTGCAAGTTCAATAAACTAAAATATTTTCATCTGAGTAATGTTGATTTCTTCATCTAGATTATGTACGGGTTAGTTCTGAATCTGATGTACAAGAAGACCAAATACATGCTTCATTCTCACGATGTGCCGTATGGCTCCGGTATTGGTCATCAATCTGTTACTGGATTATCTCTTGTGATGATTCCAATAGCTATTGGGTAATTATTTTATTTCTTCCATTTTCTAAAATAGTTTGTTGGAAATTTAATATTTGTTTTATGGATAAAATCTTGCACAATGATTGGTAAATGCTATATATGTGCTGCAAAACTACATAATTCTTTGAATCAGAATTCTTCATGCATATTGGTAAATCCTATATAAGTGATGGTCATATATATTATTTTGCTAAATTAATAAGTTTCCAACATTCGTATCATTTAAGTTTAAATTGATGTATATGTATAAAATGAAAGAAGTGAATGATAAGATGAAAAAAATAAAGAATGCAAAATAATAAGAGATGACCTATATGGAGTCAAAGTTAGCAGCCTTGACAAGATAGATAGCACACAAAGTTCTAGTAGAGTATCCACACATGAGAACCTATCACAAATGCATAATATGATGAGGATGATGATTTACTTTATATACTTATGTTATATTTTTGTTTTAACTATGTAACTATTGTATCAAAATAGTTTATTAACTACTTTTTCTTTTTGTTAATTTAAATAATGTTTATAGTATATGTTTTTATTCAATTTAATATAAATATTTAACAATATGTAATTAAATATTTTGTAAAAAAAATTGTGAAAATAGCTTTGGAATTAAAATTGAAAATCATTAATTACTAATCTTAATTACAATCAAAAATAGCAATGGAAAAATTATAATTAGCTACGAAATTTCCATCATTAAAATATTTGCTAGGGATTTTTCTCGTTAATATTTTATGAAGAGCACTTTAGATTGGGATAATTTTCATCAATAATTTGTCGTTATTCTGTTTTAGCGATTGGAAAAATCACATATAGATAGATTGATAGATCAAAAGATATTTAAATAAATAGATAGACAAATAGATAGATAGATTGATAGATAGATTGATAGATAGATTGATAGATAGATATATAGATATATAGATAGACAAATAGATAAACATATAGATAGATAGAGAGAGAGATATATATATATATATATATATATATATATATATATATATATATATAGAAATATATATACCGATAGATAAATAAATAAATATATGGATAGATTGATAGATAGATAGATAGATTGAGAGGTAGATTTAAAATATTAATAGACAAAATGATAGACAAATATATAAACATATTTATAAATAGCTAGGTAGATAGTTAGATAGAGAGATAGATAGACAAATAAATACACATATAGATAGACAAAGAGATAGACAGATAGATAATCATATAAATAGATAGATAAATAGACAAATAGATAGATAGATAGAGAGATAGAGAGATAGATAGATTTATAGACAGATTGATACACCGAGTGATATATAGATAGATAGATTGAAAGTTAGATTGATAAATAGAAAGATAGACATATTCATAGATAGATAGGTAGACATATCGATAGAAAGATAGATAGATTATTTAATTGATAAATAGATAGACACATTGATAGGAATATTGATATAAAGATTGATAGATTTATAGATAGATTGATAGAGAGATAGACAGATAAATGGATAGATAGGTAGATAGATAGTCATATATATATATATAGAAAGATAGATAGATAGATAGATAGATAGATAGACAAATAGATAGATAGATATATGGATAGACAGACAGACAGACAGATAGATAGGTAGGTAGGTAAATAGACAGATAGAAAAACATATAAATAGACATATAAATATATATTAGATAGAGAAATAGATAGACAGACAGATATATAGATATATAGATATATAGATAGACAAATTGAAACATAGAAAGATAGCTAGATAGATCAACATATAGATAGACCGATAGAATACCAGATACATAAATAGATAGATAAATAGATAGATAAACAGATAAATAGTTAGTTATTTAGATAGATAGATAGATAAACAAATATATAGACAAATATATAGATATATTGATAGACATATAGCTATATAGATAGATAGATAGATAGATACATAGATAGATAGATAGATAAATAGATAGATAGACAAAATGATTGATAGTTATATAGATTGATAGATAGACATATTGATAGATATATTGATAGATAGATTAATAGGCGGATAGATAGTTGATAGATAGATACGTATTGATAGACAGATAAATATACAAATAAATAAAAAGATAGATAGACAGATAGATACTAAGATTGATAGATAAACAAATAAAAGATAGAAATATAGAAAGAAACAAAGATAAATAGATTACATATAGATAGACAAATAGATTGGTAGCTAGATAGGTAGGTCGATAAACAAATAGATAGATAGACAGATAGATAGAAAGATATATAGCCATATAGAGAGATAGAGAGATAGAGTGATAGATAGATAGTGAGACAAATAGATAGATTGATAGATAGACAGACAGAGAGACAAATAGATAGATAGATTGATATACAGATAGATAGACTAATAGATAGATAGATATATAGATAGATAGACAGATAGATAGACAAATAGATATATTGATTGATTGATTGATCGATTGATAGATATACAAATAGATAGAAAGATAGACAGACAGATTGATTGATTGATTGACAAATAGATTGATTGGCAGATAGATAGATAGATTGATAGATAGACAAATAGATATATAGATAGATAGACAGATAAAATGATAGATAGAGAGATATAAAGACTGACAGATAGATTGACAAATAAATATACAAATAGATATATCAGAAAGATAGAAAGACAGATAGATAGATAGACAAACAGATAGATAGATTTATAGACAAATTTATTGACAGATTGATTGGCAGATAGATAGACAGATAGATAAACAAATTTTTAGATAGATAAGTAGATAGATAGATAAATAGATAGAGTCATAGATAGATAGATAGATAGATAGAGTCATAGATAGATAGATAGATAGAAATATTGATAAACTGATATATAGACAGATAGATAGACAGATTGACAAAAAGATTGATATACAGAATGATAGATAGTTTGATAGATAGATTTATAGATAAATTGATAGACTCAGATAGATCGATAGATAGATTGATTGACAAATATATATATATATATATATATATGGATAAATACATACACAGAGATATAAACAAATATATAGATTGATAGATCGATAGAGATCACTAAAAGAAAAATCACAAATAGCTCGTAAAAATTTCCTAGCTAAATGGAGTTTTTCCGTAACTAAAGTGGATATAACGATGGATTAACAATGAAACCTTTCCCAATCTAAAGTAGAAGTGTCAAATGGGTCGTGGTGGGCCGACCCAACATGGTTTTTGTAGGCCCAACCGTGCTACCGTTCCGGGCTAGGCACGTCTACAGTAACCATGCCATGCTTGGCACTACACGGTTTATTCATGCAATGCTCGGTATGGCCCGATTGGCATGACCGGTTTTACGTCGTGCATGGTCAGGCTTGTACAAGGTGGTTTAAAAAAATTTAAATTTTTTTTTATTTTTTTTTATTTTTTGTTTAGAATATTTATGTAATTATAAAATATAAATTAGATAATATTTAAAAATATTTAAATTGTAAATTGTAAATTGTAAATATTTGAATAGTTATAAAGTTTATTTTTTTATGTTTTTTATTTTTATTATGTTTTAATTAGATTATAATTTATTAGAATTATATTTTAGAATTTTTAATGAAATTATTAAAAATAAAAATAAAACAAAAACAAAATTTATTTAACAAAAATAACAAAGTCACACTATCAAAGCCAAGTGCCAAATGGCCAAAGTAAACCAAATATAATGTAATTAAAAATAAGAACAAAACATCGAAATCAAAAATCAAAATCAATCATAACTCATAAGGAAAAGCATAACTGTAACAAAAGTGTAGCTGTCGGCATGACGCAATCCGACAATCATCAACCATCAAGCATCAAGTAGCAACCTCATCAATCATCCATTCTCATATCATTATCATCCTCAACCACAATATCAATATCACTATCACCTGGATCATCATCAGCAATCAACTCCCCCACATTCGTTGTAGTCCCACTCTCAGTCCCAGCATGATCCTTGATGCTAAACATCGAATCTCCCAATTCTTTATGCATACTAAAGCCTCAACAATATCTTGACATAATCTCTATCTCCTATCCAAAATCACATTCACTGCAATAGAAAAAGTAGGCTCCAATGCTATGCTCGACATCGGAGAAGTCAATAGATCCCGTGCTATCTAAGATAGCATGGGAATACTCATATGATTTTCACCACTGTAATATATCAAGATTCTTCGTACCAGAATGTGATAGAATTGAGTAGTAATCAGTATCTAAGTACCGAGATAGCTCGCTCCTATTCGATGGTCCACCCTGTCATTTCTCCCTGGCTAACTAAATGGAAAAATCATCATCTTCGAATATGGTATCAATGTCCGCACTCACAACCTTACTACTATTATAACCATACGTAGTATCATAGTATGCGAAAAGGTCAATCAACTTCTCGTGAATGAACCCTTCAGGCGAGTCTTCTAGGTTCATGCACGAGGAAATGTAAGTCAAAATATTATCTAGCTCTTCCACCTTAACCCTAAGGTCCATGCATGTAGCGAGACAATAAAGAGATGGAATGGTAAACTAATACTTTAAATACTTGGTTTCCATCTCTGTAACCATATGGCTAAGTTTTGGATCAACATGATACTTCCTAAACATGCTACTAATGTTGCATATGCACCTGAGTACAATGCAAGTCGTGAGAGTATTAACCAACGAACACATGTTCATGTCATAAAAAATATTCAGGAATTTCATAAATTAAATTCCTAAAGCCCAGTCAGTGTCGTCAATAAAAAATTCGTCACTCTTACTATTGATGTAGTTAGATATCACGTGTTTGTATCCAACACATGGCACCAACATTAGGTATGTGTAATTCAAACAATTTCTCACATCCGATTAGAATTTCTTCTTCTTAAGATTCGCAGACAAACATAGACTACAGAGCTCCAATTTTTGTGAGGCATACAAATATATTTTAGTGAGTTACATATGTTTTCCAAAGCGAGGAAACACATCTTCATCCCCACATGTAGAATCATGTTAACCACATGACACATGCATCAGACGTGGAAAATCTCTCTTAATGGTGCGTCTCTAATATTTCTAATAAACATGTTAATCGCTACTCCATTATTAGATGCATTATCGATTGTGATACTAAAAGTTTTATTTTGAATTTTATATTCTATAAAGATTTTTATCATACACTCAAAAATAGCAGGCCCATCATGAGGATGGAGAATCTCAGAGAATCCTAAAATTTTTTTATTCACATGTCATCTAGAATCTACATAGTGTGTGGTGAGACATGCATAAGATGCATCATCGTGACTAGTCCATATATCGGACGTCACAGACACCACTCTACTATATACCATAAATTTATAAATTATTAATTATTTTTCTAACTTATAATATTTTAGTATGTCGTTCCAAGATGTGGACCTAGGAAACCTATGATAAGTAGGCTCAAAATATGTCTGCATGATGCTCACTATCCTTGGATCTTCCAAAAATCTGATTGGAAGATCCATCAATGTGATAAGTTTGGTCATGTTTTCCTAACCCAACTCACTATGACATATGAAGGGGATAAACTTTGAGACTGGACTAGATCCAGTCTCAAAAAATGTAGAGCTAAGTTGGGTTTGTCTAGGATCTAATGCACAATGTGTTTTGGTACATAATTCGACATGCCTTTTAAGATGTCGAGTCGCAAACACACTCTTACAAGTTAAAATTTTTTCACAATATTTGCACAGTGTCATTTCTTCTTCCTCACCCCTAATATTTTTTTGTTTTATTATATTAAAATGAGTCCAAACTATAGAAGTCCTCCTAATTTTTTGTTTTTTAGATATTTGTGCTGAAACGACCAGAGAAACCAAACTTTCAGCAACCTCGGACTTTTGTGTAAGATTTTCATTTTCTAATTTTAAATTAATTTTATTAGTATTAGTATTTGTCATTTTTTTGGTTTTTTAGACAAGAGGATAGCTTACAGAGTAGAGAGAAAAAAAATAGAAATATCCATAAAGTAGTGTAAAAGAAAAGCACGTGCAGCAAAAATCAAACTTCTAAAGACCAATGCAAACACCAACTAAAGACGAGCCTGAGTTGCGAGTCCCGAATAGTCGAGCCTAAATCCGAGAGAGATAATTTTAGGAGAGAGGTTTGAGAGAGAGATGATGTAAGATTTTATGTTATTGAAAAACATAAAAATTAGAGAGGGGGTGTGGAGCTTTTATAGAAAAAAATTTAGACTTTTTTTTAAAAGTATTTTTTTTGAATTTTATAATAATTTTTTTGGGGCAGAATCATGTGGGTCATTGGATTCTGCCTCATAGCCATTGGAGGCAAAATCCAACGGCTAAATTTCAAATAATTTTTTTTAAATATTTGAACTGTTCGCCGTAAGCCCGTAATAGGCCTTTGGGGTTGAGGTTGGTTCAGATTTGGACCTGCCCGACGGGCAAAGCTAGCCGAGCCATGAAAGGGTGATAGTGGCATTGAGGCACGCTGTGAATCCATACTTTTTTTAAAAAATTAGGGTTTTGGCATGTCCCGAACAGGGCCGAACCGGGCCAAACCCGTTGGATTTTAGGACAAGGGCCCATGCCGGGCCTAATCTCACAGAACCATGCCGGGCCAGCCACGACATGGTATACTCGCTTCTTATGGTGTTCAAATAGATAGAATCATAGTCAATTGTTGAAGATCCATAGAACTCTCAACTTGTTGAGAAGTAGTTATAACACATTCCTCCATTAATTTTTGTGATAAAATAGTTAAAATTACTATTATAGATATAAATAAAATTGTTTTATATTTTGCATTCCAAATAACTTTCAAAATTTACTATGGTACTATTATATTTTATTAATATAATAGATTCTTACAGCAATCATCTGAGACTTGTTGTCAACAAACTGACCATCTACTTTCTTCACATGCATCTTTCTGAAAATCTCATAAAAATCCGGATCTCAACACAATTATCCAGCCTAGAGTATGTATTTATTAAGTCATAAAATAACAAATGATAAAAAATTAAACAAAATTAATACAACCATGCACTGATTAAATTTATTTAGACTATTAGGACAACCACTAAATATATAAATATTAAAAATTTTAAAATTATACTAAATCTCGAGCATGCTCAATGCTCGACTTTTACCCTCCTGTGTGGCTAGACATTCCTATACCTAGTTCGGCTAGCTCAGTTCGTTAATTTTTACTGGTAATCTGCTATTTTTTTTAACATCTAGTGCCTCCCAATACTTAAGCAACTCGGACTAGGCATCCTCGGATATAAATTTAGCTCTTTCTTTTATATTCTTCAATTTATGGAAAAAATCAAAATACCATTCAGCAGCTTTGCTCTCTGATAATGACTTTATCTTTCCATCAAATTTGAGTGCCCATGTGCACTTATTCTATATATAGAAATATCACAAAAAAATTTATATTATTAACAAGGACATAATTATTTGCTACTTGAATAAAAACCAACATAATAGACAACTAAGTAGATACGTAATTTTCAATGCTTTTGTTTAATTATTTTTACTCGAAGTCATTAAAATTAGACTCTTTTGTCGATTTAGAAACTTTATTCCATGATAATGCATTAGAATCAACAATTTTCTTGAAAGACTTTGTAATTATAGCCTAACACTTGTGAGATAGAATAAAACTATACAAATAAATAAATAACATTGAAAAAAAAGCAAATCATAACTATATATAAAAAAAATTACTAACAGGATCATCATATTATTTTATTCTAGTAATATTTAAATATTTCTTATACCACTCATCAACAACCTCAATTACTAACTTAATACTGAATGCAGAAGAAGACACAACATTTGATGATGTCGATGATTTTATAAATAGGGTAACTATCAGTGTAAAATGTAGTGTAGAAGATGGTGATGGATCAAAAGTGTTTTTAGGAAAGACAATGGGTGGTGGGCTTATATCTGATAAAGGTGATAGTAAAGGTGTCGATGATGGTGATGGTGATAGAAATGGAGATGATGTTTGTGATGTTTAAGTCTGTATATGGTGGGTATGAGATGGTAATAAATTTGCAACATGGTATAAAATACTAGATAAATTTGGTCCATTATACATCTTGTCCACTTCCACCATGGTCACATCCTTTAGGTGCCTTCTACTATACAAAAAATAAAAACATAGAACAAATAATAGAGATATGATTAACACCATGCATTTTATAATAAAACACACCAATAGATTTCAGCAAAATATAGAAAGTTTTTGTTAGTTTAATTTTATAATACAATTATACCAATTTAATTATCGACATAATTATCATTCTCTAATTGATCTTCTGACATTTCGTCTGATTCTGATGGAAGTTCTAACTCATCTTCTAATAGAAATTGATCATCATCAATTTCTATTAGGCTACCATTTGAGTCACATAAATTTACTAGATCATCATCTACATGCACATGCTCAATATTATTTATGTCATCTTTTTGGAATGATAGTGCAATAGTTATGTCTGCACTTCTTTATTGAGAGAGAGAAAGGAGGGAGAGAAAGAGAGAGAAATGAGGAAGAGAGAGAAAGAGAGAAAAGGGGGGAGAGAGAGAAAAGGGGGGGGGAGAGAGAGAGAAGGGAGAGATAAAGAGAGGGAGATGGAGAGAGAAAAAGAAACAACAAAAAAGAAATAGTGCAAGAAAGAAAATAGCAAGAGAGAGAGAGAAAGGTAGAGAGAGAGTGACACAGAAAGAAAAAGAGGGAGAGAGAGTGACACAGAAAGAAAAAGAGTGAGAGAGAGTGACACAGAAAGAAAAAGAGGGAGAGAGAGTGACACAGAAAGAATGATAGAGGGAGAGAGAGACACATAGTGAACGTAGTGTTAGAATGATGTAATACAAAAATGAACAAACATATTTCTTCTATACAAACCTATCATATATTACATCTTTTATCAGACATAAGTTCATATATGAGCCAGAGGCCCAAGGGATGCGATTAGGTAAGAGTACGACACTTATTTCAAAAGTATACTATATCGAACCAATGCTATGTGCTTAGATATTGTTGATATTATATCTTTTGATTTTTAATTTCAAGTTAGTACAACAAATTAGTAATATCTCATTTATAATTATATGTTATTATATAACTAGTATATGTAGTTATAAATAGTTAGATATAGTTAAACATATAGTTATATATAGATATATTCATACAAGTAGTTATATATAGTTATACATAAATATATACAAAGTTATAACCAAATATATAGATTTACATATATATATACATAGTTACAAATATAGTTATATTTAATTATATAGAGTGTTACATAGTTATACAAATAATTATATATAGGTGTACACATGTAGGTAACCATAATGTTGTATGTTGTTATACAGTAATTTAAATATAGTTACATGTTATTATACATATAGTTACACATATAGTTATACTTATATTTATACATGTAGGTATATATATTTTTTCATATAAATTTATATATACACACATATAATTGTCTATAGGTATAGATATAGTAAAATACATTTTTATATACAAATATATTAAAATGTATATTAAATATATGTTGTTAATTATATATTTAAATATAGTTATGTATAATGTTTTTATAGTTATACAGGTAGTCAAAGACAATTATTTATCATTATATATTATTATAATTATAGTATATATAGTTAAAAATAGAGTCATATATAGTTAAACATATAGTTATATATAGATATATTCATACAAGTAGTATATGTAGTTATACATAAATGTATACAAAGTTATAAATAGATATATAGATTTACATATATGTATACATAGTTACATATACAGTTATATTTAATTATTTAGAGTGTTACATAGTAATACATATATTTATTTATAGTTATACACATGTAGTTAAACATAATGTTGTATGTTGTTATACATGTAATTATAAATATAATTACATGTGGTTTTACATATATTTACACATATAGTTTACTTATATTTATACATGTAGGTATATAGATTTTTTGTTTTAATTTTATTTATTTATACATATAGTAATGTATAGGTATAAATATAGTTATATAAATTTTTATATACTAATATATAAAAATGTATATTGAATATATGTTTTTATTTATATATTTAAATATAGTTATGTATACTATTTTTTTAGTTATACATATAGTCAAAGACAATTATTTATAGTTATATGTTTTTATACCTATAGTATATATAGTTAAAAATAGAGTTATATATAGTTAAACATATAGTTATATATAGATATATTCATACAAGTAGTTATAAGTAGTTATACATAAATGTATACAACATTATAAGCAAATATATAGATTTAATTATATGAATACATATATGTATACATAGTTACAAATATAGTTATATTTAATTATATAGAGTGTTACATAGTTATACAAATATTAATATATAGTTATTCACATATAGATATATGTATATGTAGTTAAAGATATAATTATACATAACATTTTTATAGCTATACATTTAGTAATATACAATTATATATAGTTATATATTATTATACATATAATATATTTTGTTAGAAATATAGTTATATAGAATTATACATATAGTTATAAATTATTATATAGTTAAAAAAATAGTTTTGTCTAGTAATAAATATAGTTATAAAATTAATTTAAAAAATAATAAATATATATATATAAATAATTTTATATATAATGGCATATGATTATATAATTATACAAGTGTCTAAATATAATATTTGTTCTTAAATATTTTTATAAATGTTATTTATATATAATTATATATATGTAACACTTTTATAAATTTTATATAATATATATATATATATCACATTTATATAAACATTATAAATATTATATATTTATATAAAAATTAATATGTTAATAAATATTTACAAAAATGTATAAACATTTTATATGTTATATATAAAATTATATAAATGGATAGTTTTATGTAAATGTTGTATAGATATTTATAAACATTAATACATATGTATAAATATTTATATATAACATTATAAGTTTATATAAACATATCAGTGTTTGTATATAATGTAATACGTTTATATATATTAAAGTATAGATATTTATATATAATGTCATATAATTATATAAAAGTATAAAAGTTTATATATAATATTATATGTTTATAATTTTTTTGGAGACAACAAAAATAGAACTGATAAACATTAAGTTTATTTTTTCGTAAGTTACAGAAGTAAAAAACATTAAGCATACTTTTTTTAGTTACAAAAGCAAAAAACAATATGCAAACAAATTGTATTTGAGATAGATAAAACCCTAAGAATATAAATAGTAAGAGAACAAAGTTCAGACTGACCATTTATTATTTCATTACTAGTGTAGAGTAAAAATCATATAAGTGATATTTAAATAGAAAAAAAAAAGAAGGAAAATTGGGGGAAAAAAATAAAACCCGAATATTCTATAACAACCAAACTCCACAAATGGTAATTAAATTGATAGAGATAGAGATATGTATATAGCATTCTAAAGGAGAAGAGATATGATAATATTACCTTGTAACAAGAAGATATAGATTTTGTAGGTTGCTCCCTCAGTCCCATTTCGCTTCTCCTCTATTCGTCATTGAAAGATAGAAAAAATAATAAGTGTTTAATGCCTTAGCATTTTTTGACAAGGAAACTATAAATACAAAATTGGATGTAAATAAATAGAAAATAAAGATACAAAAATATAAAAGTAAACTAAAATTATAAAAAATAAATAATTTTTTAAAAAATGAAATAGATTTTTATTTAACCATAAATGATATTATTTCATTAATAAATAAATTAATAATATATAATAATAAAGTATTTCATATATGTGTGTGTGTGTGTGTGTGTATATATATATATATATATATATATATTCTAATTATAAATTTATAAGAATTCAATTTATTTTTTATTAATATAATAGTAATAATTATAAAGGCATAATATTTGAATCTTTTAGTCAATATAAATTTGAATAATTTAAGTGTTCATTTAATAACCACACTTAGATATTTATTTTTTAAATCATCAAAATTTGTTTGATATAATTAAAACTTATATGTATTAATCTTTAAATATCAACTTATTTTTTTTTTAATTTTATGAAAAATTTGAAATTTATTTATAATTCAAAATTTTCAAATCTTTTAGTCATTATATTTTTAAAAGTTTCTTATAATCATAAAAATATTTTTTTTTACCTAATATAAATATTTACTTGTTTATTCATTAATTCATATATATTTATAAATTTTTATATTTAATCAAATAACTGTTTATTTTAACTTTTTATTAGTATTTATTTTTATTTATGTTTATTTATTAATTAAAATATTTAAAAATTTATTATAATAATATAATAAATTATATAATGTTTTTTAATACAAATATTTAAATATTATAATTAAAAATTTTAGAAAAAAATTTTGTATAATTTTTAATTAATTTATAATAAAAAAATAGTTACTTAGTCTAATTTAATATAAATTTTTAGTCGTATTTATATATTTAATAATTTTTTAATTTATAAGATATATTTTTATTATTATATGAAGAGATTCTGTCTTTAAAGGATCGCTCATCTATAGACCATGACATACCTTTAATATAAAAAATTAGATAAAATATTAAAATAAATAATGCTTAAAAAAAATTAAATCATTAAAGATTAGCGATGGAAATAATCATTAACCCAAATAGATAGGGAAAAATCCCTAATTAAATACATATATTTTGAGAAAATAAATATTTAAGGAATAATCGCTTTCAATTATATATAAAATCATAAAAAAATGAATTTAGATAATTATTTAGAGATGGGTTTGTCTAGTTCTAATTAACTAGGGATATTCCATCTCAAATTCCATCGCTAAATTTCCATCTTTTCTTTGAGCGAATATCGAGGATAAATTTAGCGATGGAAGATTTTCATTCGAACATTTCCATCACTAATCCGTCACAAAATTTTAATTTATTGTAAAATCAAAAATCCGTTGTAATACCTTAGCTAATCCCTAGCTAATTATCTAGGAAATTTATGCCAAGTTAAATTTCCTTAGCTAAATAGATATTTTTTTGTAGTTATCAATGTGTATATCTATATGTCTAACTATCTATATATCTATCTGAAATATCAATATGATTATATATCTATATATATATCTGTTTAATTATTTGCATATCTATGTAATTATCTAACTATATATAGATCTCTATATCTATCTATCTATCTATTAGTTTATCTATCATTTTTAATATATGTCTTTTGATCAATCTATAAATATGTCTATTTATTTGTATATCTATCAGTCTAACTATCTTTCTATCTATCTATTGATCTATCTATCCATTTGTCTATCTATCTACCTATATGTCTATCTATCTTTCTATTTTTCTGTCAATCAATAAATCAATATAATTATCAATCAATCTATCTATCTGAATATATATTTTTCTATCTATTTGTCTATATATTTGTCTATCTATTTGACTTTCTATCTGCCTATCTATCTATCTATTTGACTATCTATCTGCCTATCTATCTATCTATTTGACTATCTATCTATACATATATCTATCTGTCTATCTATCTATCTATCCAACTCTCTATCCATCTAACTATAAGTATATCAATTTATCTTTCTATCTGTCTGTCTATCTATCTATCTATCTATATCTTTCTATCATTTTGTAGATTTATTTATCTGTATATCTATCTCTCTATCTATCTATATATATCTATCAATCTTTTGGTATATCTATTTGTTTTATGTGTATATCTATTTATATGTCTATATATTTTTCTATCTATAAGTCTATTTACAATCGATATAACTGCCTATCTATATATGGCCCCAATTATAGCCATCCATTACAAGCTGGTGAGCTCGAGCAATAAGCCATAGATTGCTTGTTTGGTTAAACTGGTCAGAGATGTTCTATAGAAGAAGGATGGCAAGAGTTGAGGTGAAGGAAAAGCACAAGTGGGTGTAATTTCTATCTCAACCAAGGAAGTCAATAGAAAATAATTAAAACAGATTGGTGAAAAACTTCCAGAAGTTAGCATTGCCATACTTCTGTAGGCACTCATCATAAAATCCATAAAATTTATTGATATGCTGACTTTTGTGATCTCCCCTTAGGATTGTGATCAACTACGGATAGTGCACTTTAAGAGCCACTAGGAATGAGATTGTCTCGACTGAATAATATCCAAGATCATCATAATCTTACATCCAACTCAATTTCGAGAAGACACACTTTTTTTAATGAAAGAAAAGAAACATTGGTTAGGTTAGTCAGCTAACACAAAACAAAACTAGAATCAAGAACAATAATGCCACCAAATAAATCATTTTTTTTGTTTAGCTAACTATTTCTTTTTAATTAAGTGAGGAGATAAGAGCTTTGAGACTACAAATCTTATGAAAGACTTGCATTAATGTAGATCTTTCAACTTATCATCACATATTATTCTCCGCCTATCTCATTAATCATTTAAAAAACAAGAATATTTAATGATTAATTAAAATTAAAGAATAACACCATAGATTCTCATTGGGGAGAGGTGAAGACGATGGCTGTTGGCATACATGTAGATTATTTCCATTTATATAGTCTCACATCTTCTTTACTACATTAGAATGAGATAATGTATCTTTACTTGTACCAAAAAAAATTATGAGAGAGTATGAAAGAGAAACAGGTAGCCAAAAATCAAGAAGTTTTCTTATTCTCTTGTTTTTCTCTGTGCTATTATTTACATCTGAAGATATGAAGCAATAATTTTTATTTAGACACATTAAAAATTGATTTCACCCTGACATATTTAACCATGAAAAACTTTTACCTGTCTCATCTTCTTCTTCTCTTTTCTTTGATTCCTTGTTCTTTAATAAACAAAAACAAAAACAATTCAAAAATAATTCTTATACAAAAGTTTCATGGTTAAAATAAAAACATAACATAATTTCATCATCATTTAAAATAAAATCATCCTCATAATTAGCTTGTGCATTAGTGCTAGCCTCTCCTGCATGGTTTCACTACTAGAACTCAGAATGCTATCTATTGCATCAACGCATAACTATGACAGCATATAGGGCATTTGTTGTTGCTTAACAATCTTATTTTCTTTCATCTCATCATTCACTTATTTCATTTCCTATATTTCTTTCTTTAAATGAGTAATCTACTTATTTTCTCTTTATTCATTTCCTGCATGTTTTCCTTAATCTGCTCAACCTTCTCTTGCATTTCTATCTCCATAACTTCAAAACATTCATTTATTTTCATTACTTGCTATTCAACCACCTCATCCACCACTACTGTGATAGAGGAATTAGAAGCATGACTACTATAACAAAATGCCACTCCCTTCAATTGATGCCATATACTCGCTGCTTCTTCTGACTTCTTATGGTCTCCAAATAGATATGATCATAGTCAAGTGGTTGAAGATCCATTGACATTTCAATTCATTGAGAAGCAACTATCACATGTTCATCCATGAGTTTTTGTGATAAAATAGTAAAAAATACTATTCTAGATATACATAAAATAAATCTAATATTTTCATTCCACACAACCTTCAAAATTTACAGTAGTATTCTAAAAGTTTATTAATATAATAGATTCTTACAGTAATCATCTGAGACTTGTTGTCAATAAACTGCCCATCCACTTTCTTCACATGCATCTTTCTGAAAATCTCATAAAAATTGGATTCTCGACCCAATTCTTCAGCCTAAAGTATGTATTTATTAAGTAAAAAATTAACAAATGTTAGAAACTGTTAGCTAAAATAATTATACCATGCAAAGATTTAATTTATTTGGACTATTAGACCAACTATTAAATATATAAATGTTTTAATTTATAAATTGTACCAAATCTCGAGTGCACTTAATGCTCGATTTTAACCCTTCTATGTTGCGAGACATTCTTGTACCTATTCCAGCTACCATAGTCCATCGGTTTTGATAGATATATCTGATTTTTTTCACACTAGCTCATGCCAATACTTAAGCAACTCGGGCCACTCATCCTCGGGTACAAAATTAGGCCTATCTTTTAGAATCTTTAATTTTTGAACAAAATCTGAGTACCATTCAGTAGTTTTGCTCTCCAACAATGACTTTATTTGTCCATTAAATTTGGGTACCATGCGCACTGATTCGATATATATATATATATATAACTCAATAAATGACTATATTAATAATATGGACATAATTATTTAATACTTAAATAATAACCAACATAATAGTTAACTAATTAGATAATTAATTTTCAATGCTTTTGTTTATTTCTTTTTACCTGAAAGTGATTAAAGATAGTCTCTCTTGTTGATTAAGAAACTTTCTTACATGAATGTGTTAGAATCAACCATTTTCTTGAAAGACTTTGTAATTATAGCCAAATACTTGTGTAAATGGAATGAAACTATAAAAATATAAAAATAACATTGAAAACAAGTAAATCATAACTATATATATAAACAAAACCACTAACTTGAACATCATAATTTTAATTTAAGTAATATTTACATTTTTCTTATACCTCTCATACACAATCTCTATCACTAACTTAGCACTGCATGCAGAGGAAGGCATAGTATTTGATGAAATCAATGGTGTTGTAAATGGGAGAACTATTTGTGTAAAATGTGGTGTAGAAGATGGTGATGGATCAAAAGTGTGTGTAAGAGGGACAATGGATGGTGGCCTTATATCTGATAAAAGTGATGGTAAAGGTGTTAATGATGGTGATGGTGATGTTGATGTTGAAGTTTGGATATAGTGGGTATGAGATGGTACTAACTATACAACATAGAACAAATAATAAAGATATAATAAACATCAGTAATGCACATGCTCAATATTATTTAAGTCATCTTCTAGAAATGCTAGTTCAATAGCTAAGTTTGCACTTCTTTTTTGAGATGTTGGTACTTCAAAATTTGACCGAGCTTTAATTTTGCAAATAGCCCAACAGTCACTCTTATCATGAGATAAACTCTGATATGTATAATAATATACTTGAGTGGCTTGAATTGCCATAATAAATGTCTCATATCGATTAAATCTATGTTTATGGTTAATATCCACTAGCTTATAATCTGAATGAATCTTTGTACCCCCATTTTGTGTATGATCAACCCACTCACATCTTAAAAATACAATCTTGTTTTTTTCGAGTATAGGATACTCCAACTCAATAACTTTTATGAATTAACCATTATAATCAATCTCATCTACACTATAACTTGAGCCTTTAATGCATACACTACTATTCATAGTTACTTTAGAAGAATTATGTCCTATTGTGTGAAATTTATATTTATTGATTAAATACCCATTTTAGGTTGCCACATATCCAAACAGACTTTTACTTAGATTCAGTATTAATATGTTGGAATCTCCATTTGAAGGATCATTTGTCTGTTGCATAAATTCAACAAATTATGTTAAATACTAAAAGACACTAATAAATCAAATAATTCATAAAATTAAAGCTTAAGAATTTTCACATAGTTCTTGAACCAATTTGCAAATTTTGTTTCTAGCATAGAATCGACCTCATGGCTGGAAATGGTTGGCTGCCTATGTTTTAACTACTCAACATAAACACTGCACAAATATAAATGGAGGGAGAATAATGGATATCAAATTTTAATTAAGTATATTTAGGACAAAATTAAACTATGATTAAACCTTCAACCATTTTGGGTATACATACTCATTAATGGTACAACCTCCTCACAAATAACTAAAACATAGCGATAAGTTGTGTTCTACTCATCATCTATCATACATCTTTTCTTTGCTCTTCCAAATACTCTTCTATGGTGCTTAAAAATAAATAGATTGTCCACAGATTCATCTACTACCAGCACACAACCTTCATCATTCCGAGGCACATTTCTATTATTTGTATTGACATGATCCTCAAAATAATAAGAACAAAAAGATGATGCTTCTTCTACTAAATATGCATTGCAAATTGAACCTTCAACTTTTGCCTTGTTTCTTTTATTCAATTTCAACTTACGAAGATACCTACAACCATTATGTTAGGTTTCAATTTAATCAAATAACAATATTAATTTAAGCTTGAAATAATAATACATAGCTACTTATATTTAATTACCTCTCAAAAGGATACTCCCATTTGTATTTCACTAGGCTAACTATCATTGCTTCATATGCCGAATGGATTGATAAATGATCTATTGAGTCATAAAAGTTGGGTGAGAATATCTATTCAAGCTTACAAAGAATGAGAGGTAAGTCATTCTCCCATCTCACAATGTCAACAATTGTGATTGTGGTTGCAGTTAGATGTTTAAAGAACAAACTATGTTCGGTAAAGACCTTCCAACCACTTAGAGGAAGTATTTCACGCAAATCAATTGGTATTAATCATTGCATAAATACATGATAGACATGACTTTTTATTCCTAATAACTTAAAATTCTTTATATCCACACATCTGCCCATATTTGATACATCCATCAAGGAATTTCAAATTTTTAACTCATTCACACAATGTCTGTCTTGTCTTCTTATCAAGTGTGTAACAAGCTTTAGGGTATTTTTTGTAGACTCATTTTGTTTGAATTCAGGATGCTTATAGTAATCATTCAACTCTTATCTCAATTTTAAAGTGTCTTTTGTTTTTCTATCTACATTAAGGATAGTGTTGAAAACATTCTCAAATACATTTTTTTATATGCGTTACATCTAAGTTATGAAGAATTAAATTGGGCTTCCAATAGGGCAAGTCCCAAAGAATACTGCATTTAATCTAGCCAAATATTTTGCATATTGGTCCATTAGTTCCAATAGCATCTATCTCGTGAACAAACAACTGACACAACTATTATCACTATTTCGTTTTTTCAAAATGCAGTTTTATTTATGTGGAATAAATGATTTTTATGTAAAACCTTATGATGGTTATCAACCATGACTATTTACCATTGAATTTGAGGGTAAATGCATTAAACTTTTCCATGCAATATTTGCATGCAAATCATAGTGCAGTACTCCAACTAGACAATATTGAATAAGCATGAAAATTACTAACTATCCACATAAGGGCTACCCACATTGTGAAATTTTGCTTCTTTGAGATGTCATATGTATTCACTCCAATATCGCACAAATGATTTAACTCTGCTTTAAGAGGTTGTATGAAAACATCCATAATGTCTTTTGAATTTTTTTTCCCTTGAACCAATTTTGATATACACATATATTGCTACTTCATACACAACTATGGAGGCAAATTATAAGGTGTAACTATCATTGGTCATGTTGAAAATTTGAAAGAGTAAGCTTCTCACTTCTTAATAAAGATCAAATACCAAAATATCTACTATAATTCAACTTAATTTTTGAATATTAAAATAAATAGGATATACAAAATTAAAGGAATAAAGAGCCAATTCCAAGAACTCTTGGCTAATTAATTACTAAAGAAATCAGACATGAACAAAAACATATTTGGACTATAAAATATATCATACAAAGTATTCAACTAGAAAACATAGATGTGAAGCAAACTACAATTATATATTTCTAGCTTTACAAATCTAGACTGATTAGAGATACAAAAAATTACAGACATTAACATTAACATAATTTCTATAAAATTGCAATCAAAAGATTGTTTGCTAAAGAAAACTTACATACACATCAATTAATACCTAATCAATAAGAAGGATGGGAACTTATTAATTTAGCAAAAATTATAGATATGTTCATCGCTTATATATTTTTTTCAATTAAATATTTAAAAAAGCTAAATTTTGGCAGGAGCAGCACGAGAGGGCTATTTTTTACAATGCCCAAATAGTTAATGAGTAAATCAACCAAATGACCACATAACTTTTTTTAAAAGCTTCTAAAATAGGTTAATTAATTTCATCAAACAATTACATGGCTATATTTGCAAATAACTTAAAAAATTTTTTAATATACTCATATTATAATTTTACGCTAAGCCAAAAAGTTGCAAATATATAATGACAAAAAATAAAATGATACACATAAATACAAACAAAAAACTATACATACATACATATGTGTATGCGTGTGTAGCATATATCAAGAGTATAATCTATTGCACAAACAAATTTATTTACATATGCTAAATCTAAAATAGCTGAAAAGAAAAAAAATAAAAGGAAAACATACAAGAGTATCATATATCAAGAGTATTATATTATGCATTAATGATAATTTTTGATTTTTGCTTATCATTAATTTTTTATTACTAATTTATGAATTTATAAAAAAATATACTACTAGAATAACTTTAAATCTAAAATATCACACCAATATTAAAGATATTTTTTCATATAGAGATTTATGATCCATTAAACAATTTTAATTAAAAAACTTTACTTTGATATATTGATTCTCAGTAATAATCTCAGAATCAACATTAGATCATAGTCAAATTGTTGAAAATCATTAGTTGATGATGTGTTACATCTTGTTTGATTTTTTTTGTTTTTATTTAGTTGTACAATATTATTTTTGATCATTTCTAATTTTTTGTATGTGATAAAAAATTGGCAAGTGTTTTGTGTAAAAAAGTATATTAGTAAGCATGTTTCATTGTAAACAAATAAAATGTGCATGTAAAGTAAACATAGACTGCACTAAATAAATGACTACACACGCATCACACATCTACTACATTGGATATATATACTATATGCACATTTTTTTAAAAAAAGAATGGTATACTCTATTACTAATCAAATTATTTATCATATTTCTCATGTAAACATTATATAATGATGGAACAATTACTTATTTTAAATGTATACACAAAATATGACACCATGCATGACCAGTGTGCTTTGAGAATGCATGCTATATTGCTCCTCTTTGAATTTAAAAAATTATAGTACCTTACTCCGCTTTCCTCTTATTAGTATTTTATTCGCCCTCTTTTACTATTATTCTTTGAATTTAAGAGCTAGCACACTTTCTATTGAATTGACATCCATTAAACATTTAAAAAATTAATCATTAAAAAAAAAACTTCACACTTCTGATTTTTCGTTAACACACAAGAACTCAACAAAAAAACACCATTTAGATCACTATCAATTTTAAATTTACAAAACTCATTACTAATTTTTAAATAAATTATAATGAAAATAAACAAATAAAATACAGACAAAGAAAGAGATAGAGAAAATAATGTTCATTGGTTGATGTAGAGATGGCCAGATGGGGGGAGAGACGAGTCAGACGAAAAAATTTAGAAAACAAAATTATTTTATATTTAACAATAAATTATATTATTTCATAAATAAATACATTTATGGTTAATAATTAAAGATATTTGTATTGTTATTTTTTATAATATTATTTATAAATTAATAAAATAAATTTCAATAATAAAAAATTAATTTATGGTTATAACAATGAAAAAAATAAATAATATTACTAATAACCATGAAAACAATTTATTGCTAATTAAATTTTTATATATTTTTATTTATTAAAAAACATATTAATTTATATAACCATTGATAAAATGTATAAATGTATAACAAATACACAATTTATACCATCTCAATTAAAAAAAATAAATAACCAAGTAAATAATGAATAAGTGATATATCAATAATATTCAAACAAATAATAAAATAATTGACCATAAAAAATATATAATCATAACATTATCCAAAAAAATAAAAAAAAATTTAATTACTTAAAAATATAACTCATTAAAATAAGACTACAAATAAATCCATTAATAAAAAAACAAAAGTAACCAAATTTGAATTTGTATATTACTATAACAAATGGTTTATCATATTTCACAATGTGTATGCATTATAGAGATAACTAATGATTTATCATATTACTATAATAAATGATTTATCAACTTATATATTTACTTAAAACTATCGCTCTATGATATATCATTTCTTCATATGATATACATTATAGAGATAATCTCTTATGTATGGATACAATCATCATATTGCACATAACTATTATCTTAATTACACATTTATATTAAAGTATAAACTTTTATATATAATGACATATGATTATATAAATATACAAGTGTTTAGATATAATGTTGTGTTTAAATATTTTTATAAATGTTACATATATATAAATTAATATATGTAATACTTTTATAAATATTATATAGTATATATATCTCATTTATATAAACATTATAAATATTATATATTTATATAAAAATTTATATGGTACATAAATGTTTACAAATATGTATAAACATTTTATATGTTATATACATGTTATATAAAAAATTATATAAATGAATAGTTTTATGTAAATGTTGTATAAATATTTATAAACATTTATACATTTTTGTGTGAGTGTGTGTAACAATATATTTTTATATAAACATATCAAAGCTTATATATAATGTAATATGTTTATATATATTAAAGTATAGACATTTATATATAATGTCATATGATAATATAAATGTATAAAAGTTTGTATATAAAGTTATCTATTTATAATATTTTTGGAGACAATCAAAATCGAACCCATAAACATTGAGTTTGTTTTTTCTTAAATTATAGAAGTAGAAAACAATAAGCATAATTATTTTTTCTTAAGTTACAGAAGCATAAAACAATATGCATACATTTAGTATTTGAAATCCATAAAATCTTAAAAAATTAAATAGTAAAAGAACAAATTTTACACTAACCATTTGTTGTTTCATTAATAGTGGAGAGTCAAACTCATATTAGTGATGTGAAAAAAGATAAAAAGAAGAAGAAAAATTGGGAAAAAATTAAAAAAAAATTAAAACCGAATATTCTATATAAACCAACCTTCGTCAGTGGTAATCAAATTGAGAGAGAGAGAATGTATATAGTATTTTGAAGGAGAAGATTAATAACAATCTTACCCGATAACAAAAAGATGTAGGGCCTATAGGTTGCTCCCATATTCTTGTTTCAATCAATCAATCTATCTATCTATATGTCTATCAATCTCCCTATCTATCTCTCTATCTAGCTATCTATATATCTACATCCATCTATCTGTCTATCTGTCTATCTATAAATATGTCTATCAATACGTCTATAATCATGCCTTTAAATCTATCCATCGATTTATCTATTAATTTATGTAACAATATGCCTATTAATAGGGCGATCAATCTATCTATCAATCTACCTATCAATCTAAATTTCAATCTATCTATCAATTTGTCTATCAATCAATCAATCTATCTATTTGTCTATCTATCTATCTATCTATGTGTCTATCTATTTTTCTATCTATTTGTCTATCTATCTATCTATCTATCTAAATTTTTGTTTTTCTATCATTCTATGTATCTTTATAAAAATATATCTATATATTTGTCTATCTCTCTTTCTATCTAACCATCATTTTACCTACCTACCTACCCGTCTGTCTATTTATATATCTATCTATCAATTTTTTATAATTTATATTTCTATTTGTCTATCAATATATCTTTCAATCAATCAATCAATCAATCTAAATATCTATCTATCTGTTTGTGTATTTATCTATTTGTTTGATTTTTTGTTTATCTATCTATGAGTCTATCTATTTGTCGATCTTTCTATATGTATATATGCCTATCTATTTGTCAATCAATCTATCTGTCTATCTATCGGTCTATCTATTCATCTGTCAACCTCTTTGTCTGCTCAAAAGTATCAGTATACTTGACTATGTATATGCAAACCATCTATCTACCTAATTATTTGTCTACCTTACTAGTTCTCTATCTATCTGTCTATCTATGTGTCTATCTATTTGTATGTCTATCTATCTGTTTGTCCATTTTCCTATATATCTTTATATTGTCTTGTTTTCTATCTATATGTTAGTCTATTTGTTATTCTATCTATTTTTCTATCTCTGAGTCTGTATGTCTATTAGTCTATTAGTCTATCAGTCTATAAGTATGCTAGTCTATTAGTTTGTCAGGCTGCTAGTCTATTAGTTTGTTAGTCTATCATTTAGTCTATTTATTTATTTGACTATCTGTATATGTGCCTATGTGTCTAATTGTCCATCTATCTTTTTATCTTTCTCACTATCTCTCTATCTCTATATATCTCTATGTTTCTATCTCTCTATCTCTCTATTTCTCTATCTCTCTATCTCTCTATTTATCTATCTATCTCTATATCACCATATCTCCCTATCTTTCTATTTTCCTATCAATTTCTTTCTATCTCTCTACCTCACTATATCTTTACCTACTTACTTACCTAGCAAGCTACATACGTACCTAGCTATATGTATATCTATCTATCTAATGACTTATCTATTTATCTATCTATCTATCTATCTCTCTAACTTTCTTTCTATGAAAATTCATGTATCAGTCTCATTATCTCTATGTCTCTACCTTTCTATCTATCTATCTAACTATCTTTCTAACCATCTATATGTCTATCATTCTATCTATATATCTATCTCTCTCTATCTATCTCTCTCTCTATATGTCTATCTGTATATCTGTCTATCTATCAATCTATGTATATGTCTATCTGTATATCTGTTTATCATTCTATCTATTTCTTTGTCTATCATTATATCTACCTATTTATCTGACTATCTATCTATCTATATGTACATCTATCTATCTATCAAACTATCTATCTGTATACTAGTCTATCTATCTGTTTATCTATCTATCTATTTGTCTATATGTTTATCTATTTATCTGTTGAACTATCAAATTGTATATATTTATATATGTCTATCTATTAATTAATCTATTTGTCTATATGTCTATGTGTCTATAATCAATCAATCTATTTTTCTATATGTCTAACTCTATATGCTAATTTTCTTATCTTTCTATCTACATATGTATATATTTGTCTGTCTATCTTTATATCAGTGTGTCAATCTATCTATTTGACTATCATTCTATCTGTCTATATGTGTTTCTATATATCTATAAATCTATCTAACTATCAAAATATTTATCTTCTATCTATATATCTGTCTAACTATCATATTATCTTTTTATCTATCTATCAATCCGACTATATGTCTAACTATCTTTTATCTTTATATCTATTAGTCTATTAGTAATTATGTCTAACTATGTAGAGATCAATCCATATAACTATTTTACTTGTTTATCTATCTATTTGTTATTATGTTTAATAGTTTATTTATCTTTATATCTATATGACTATATAACTTTATATATATATATATATATATATATATATATATCTCAATATCAATCAATCTATATTTCTATCTGTCTATCATTCTATCTACCTATCTACCTATATATCTATCTGTCTAAACATATATCTATCTATCTATATATCTTTTTATCTATCAATCAATCTATCTTTCTCTCTATCTATCTATTTGTCTACTTGTCTACTTGTCTATTTGTCTATATCTCTATTTATATATTTGTCTGAGTCTATTTGTATTCTATCTATCTCACTATATATCTATCTATCAAAATATATATCTCTTTATCTATCTATATGACTCTCTGTCAATCACTCTGTGTCTATCTATATATCTATCTCTATCGCTATTTATCAAGATATCTTACTATCTAAGTATCATTTGTTTATATGTCTAGTAGTCTATCTATATATCTATCTATCTATTTGTATATCTTTCGATATGTATATCTATCAATCTGTCTATATGGTCTATCTAATTATCTAAATGTCAATCTATCTATCAATATAACTGTTTAATTTATTTTTATCTATATATATATATATATATATATATCTGTCTTTCTGTATATCTATCTATTTTGATATCCATCTACTTATCTATCTATTTGTTTATCTATCTATCTATCTATCTATCTATCTGTCTGTCTATTTTTTTATATATTAGTCTATCAATCATTCAATCTATTAGTCTATCAATCAATCTATCTATCTATTTTATATCTAAATATTTGTCTATCTCTCTATAAATCTATTTAACTAACTAACTATCTATCTATCTTTCTATTTATCTTTTTCTCTAACGGTCTAAATATATTTCAATCTATTAGTCAATCATTCTATATATATATATATATATATATATATATATATATATATATATATATATCCATCTATCTATCTATCTGTTTTTCTATCTTTTTTTCACATTTGTCTATATAACTATCTATCTATCTTTTTATATGCCTATCAATCTATATTTTTATTTGTATATATATCGATCTATTAATTTGTCTATCAGTCTATTATCTATCTATCTATCTACCTATATATCTATCTAAGTATATGTCTATCTCTTTATATGTCAATCTAATTATCTATCTATCTACTTATCTATCTATCTATATATCTGGCTATCTATCAATCAATCCATCAATCTATTTGTCAATTTGTCTATCTGTCTATTTGTCTATCTATTTATGTGTCTATCTATCTATCAGTCTAACTATCTATCTATATGGCATTCTATATATCTTTCTATTTCTCTATCAATCTATCTGTCTATCTATCGATATTCCATCTGTCTAAATATCTATCTTTCAATTTGTCTATCTATCTAACTATTTATATATTTGTCGATGTATCTTAGTATCTAACCATCTAACTATCTATCACTATGTATGTCTAACTAAATAACTATCTTTCTGTGTATTAGTCCATTATTCTATCTATCTATATGCCTATCTTTATATCTATTTAATGATATATTTTTATATGTCTATTCGTCTATATGTCAATTTGTCTATTAGTCTATCTATCTATTTAAGTATCTTCCTATCATTCTATCCATTTGTATGCCTATCTATCATCATAACAATCTATCTGACTATCTGTCAATTTGTCTATCTACTATCTATTTCTCTGTCTGTATGTCTATATGCCTTTTTGTATATTAATCTATCTATTTATCTATCTAACAATTTTTTTAAATATCTATATATATGTATATCTATCTATTTGCCTATGTGTATATCAATCTATTGATCAATCAATCTATTTATCTATCTATCAGTCTATTTATCCTTTTGTCATTCAATATATTAATTTGTTTATCTATCTATATGTCTATTTATCTTTCAATATTTATGTATATCTATATATCAATCTATATGTCTATCTATCTATCTGTCTATCTTTCTATCTATCTGTCTATCTTTCTATCTATCTGTCTATCATTCTATCTAACTATCTATATCATTATCTATCTATTTGTTTATTTATCTAAATATTTAACATTCTAACTATCTATATGTCTATATGAATATCTATCTAACTACTTTATATTTATTAGTTTTTTAAACTATCTATCTATTTGCCTATCTATCTATCAATTTGTATATCTGTCTATTTGTGTATTTATCTATTTATCTATCTATTTGTCTGTCTATCCTTCTATATATATCTATCTATTTGTCTGTATGTCTATATATATATATATATCTTTCTATTTGTCTGTCTTTCTATCCAACTTTTTATGTGTCTATCTATCTATCTTTATGACTATATATCTATATGTCTATCTGTCTATCTATCTAGCTATTTTTCTATTAATATAATATCTATCTATCTAACTATCTATGTATTTTTATATATCATTATCTATCTAAATATCTAATTAATTTTCTATCTTTTAGTCTTTTATTTTATATATATATATATATATATCTATATGTCTATCTTTCTATCGATCTATATATCTCTATATTTTTCTATCTATCATCTATCTATTTGTCTATATATCTATCTATCTATTTGTTATTCTATCAATCTGTATATCTGTATATTTATCTATGAATATATATATATCTATCTATCAATCTATTTGTATTTCTTTATATATATATATATATATATATATATATATCTATCTATCTATCTATTTATTTTTTAATCTATATGTCTATCTATCTCTCTAACTATCTATCTATTTGTCTATCTATCTATCTATTTGTCTATCTTTTTTTGGTCTATCAGTCTATAAAACTTATTATGAATCTGACTATCTATTTATCTATCTTTTTATATGTATATCTGTGTATCTATCTATATGTTTATTTATCGATTTGTCTATTTATTTATTTATCTATCTATATGTATATATATTTTTTATTTCAAAATGTTTATATGTCATTCTATCTATTTATGTAACTATTTAAATATTAATATTTGTATTTATTTTTATCTCTAACTATCTAATTGTCTTTCTCTGTATCTACCTACTTGTCAATCTTTTATTATATCGATCATTCAATCATTCTATCTATTTATCTTTCTATTTAAAAATCTATCAAAATATCTATGGATGTATTAATCTATATCCCTATCTGTTTATCTTTTTATCTATCTATCTATCTATCTTTCCTGTCAATATATCTATCTCTTTATCTTTTATCTTCCAATCTTTCTATCCTTATATATATCTATCTATCACTATGTATATATATATATATATCTATTTTCTTTTTATTTGCCTATCTATCTATCTTACTATCTATCTATCTTGCTATCTATTTAAGTGTCTATCTATCTCTCTATCTGCCTATTTTTTTATCTCTTTATTTGTTTATCTCTTTATCTATCTATGTTGTCCTGTCTATTCTATTAATATGTATATCTATCTATAATATACTTATATGTCTATCTTTTTAACTATCCATCCATCTATCTATCTATCTATTTTTCTAAATGTCTATAT
>JAREIK010002885.1:760905-795661 GCA_029783825.1 Sapria himalayana | reverse complement strand
ATAATCTATCTATCATTTATTATACATCTATGTATCTTTCCGTCGATCTATCTGTCCTCTCATCAATCAATCTATCTATCTGTATATATATTCTAACTATCTTCTATATAGCTATTACTTTCTATTTCTGTATATCTATATGTTTATATGGTGTCTATATATTTTTTAGTCTTTCTATATATCTATCTGTTTATCTCTTTATAGATATGTCTATCTATTTATCTATCTGTCTGTCTGTCTATCTATCTATCTATATGTTTAGATATCTATCAATCAATCTATCTGTTTATCTTATATTATCTATCTATCTATATATCTATTTGTCATCTTTTGATCTATGTATCTATTTGTAGATCTATGTCTATATATCTATCTCTCTATCTAATCTCTTTATGTCTGTCAATCTGTCTATCTATCTAATATTCTATTTTTTGCTTGTCATTCAATCAAATCAATCAATCTATCTTTCTATTTGTCTTTCTCTATGTCATTTCATCTGTCTATTTATCTATCTATTGTATTTTAGAAATATATATGCCTATCTTAGTCTTCTACTATCATCATATGTAAATTTTTCTATCTATTTATTTTTCAAAATGTCTGTCAAATAATCATTCTATTTGTCTGTTTAATAATCTTACTATCTATCTATATATTTGTATAATTATCTATCTATCTATCTATTTTCTATCTATCTATCTATCTGTCTGTCTGTCAATCCATGTTTCTATCAAATTATATATCAATTTGTCTATCAATCTGTCTTTCAATCTTTAGATCAATCTATTTATCAATCTATCAATCTATCTAAATGATCATTCTATCTATATATCTCTCTATCTATTTGTTTATCTATTTGTTTATCTATTTGTTTATCTATTTGTTTATCTATCTATCTATATATTAATTTATCAATCTGTCAATCTATTTATCTATCTATAATCAATTTATATATCTTTTTATTTATCTATCTATCTATATGTCTAACTATATCTATCTATCTTTCTATCTATCTAATTCTTTATATATGTATCTATCTATCTATTTTGTCTGTCTATCTATCTATCTATATTATTTATCTAAATATCTATCATTTGTCTAACTTTATATCTACCTATCTATCTGCTCATCTAATTTTCTACCAATATTTATATTTATCAATCTATCTTTCTATCTGTCTAAATTTTTATCTCAAACTATCTATTTATATGACTATCTATTTGTCTTTGAATCTGTCTATCTATCTATTAATCTATGTATCTATTTGTCTATCTATCTATCAGTCAATCTATTTGCCTATCTATCTGTCTATCTATATATCTATCTATTTATCTATCTATATAACTTTATGTCAATCAATCTATCTATCTATCTAATTATCAATCTAGCTATCAATCTCTCTATCAATCTATCTATCAATATATCTCTCAATCTGGCTTTCCAACTATCTATCAATCTATCAATTTATCTATCTATCTATCTACCTATGTATTTATATATACCTTTCTATCTTAGTGTTTGTCTACTCGTCAATCTATCTATCTGACTAACAGTCTATCTTTATATATGTCAGTCTTTCTTTCTTTCTACCTGTCTATCTAACTATAAATTTTTCAATCTAACTATCTATCTACCAATCTTTCTTTTGTATATCATTTGACTATCTATATATCTTCTATCTATGTGTCTGTTATAAATCTATAATCTATCTATCATTCTATCTATCTATCTATATATCTATTTTATATTTTTTATGTTTCTATATGTCTATTATTAATCTATCATATGTCTATCTATATTTCTATTTATCAATCTATAATTCTATTTATCTTTATGTCTATCGTTCTGTTTATCTGTCTATTTATCTATTTGTCTATCTATATGTCTATCGACATGTCTATGTTTATGTCAATATATCAATCTATCTATCTGACAATCTATATGTCTATCGATTTGTCTATCTATATGTCAATCTATCAATCTATCTATCTGTATATCTATATTTCTATCTAATATATCTATCTATCTATTTATCTATCTATCAGTTTATCTATCTCTCTATCTATCTATCTTTTATCCAACTATTTATATATTATATATATATATATATGTGTATCTATCTCTCTATCTATATATCTATTTCTCTATCTTTCAATTAATCTATCTATCTTTCTATGTTTATATCTGTCTTTTTATCTGTTTAATAATCTATCAATCTATCAATCTTTATATCTATCTATCTATTTCTTTGTTTGTGTGATTGTATATATATCTGTATGTCTATCCATCTATTTGTCTATCTATCTGTGTGGCTGTATATCTATCTATTTATTTATCTATTTGTCTATATATATGTCAATCAATCAATATATCTATTTGTTTATCTATATGTCTATATATGTCTAACTATCTATCTATCTTTTTATCTATCTATCTATCTATCTTTCTATGTATATGTCAATCAATTGATATATCTATTTGTTTATCTATATGTAAATCTATATATCTAGCTATCTATCTATATATCTATCAAATATATATGTCTATCTATCTATCTATCTATTTGTCTATCTGTCTATCATATATATATATATATATATATATATATATATATATATATATATCTTTTTATCAAACTATTTATCTATATTTCTATATACCTATTTGTCTATCAAATTATCTTTAAATCTTTCTATCTATCAATCTATGTATCTATGTATGTATGTATGTATCTATCTGTCTAATAATCCTTAATCTATAAAATCATTATATTTGTAGCGTATCTATCTATCGTCTATAATTGAACTATTTGTCTATCATCTATCTATCAATTTATCTATCAATCTTTCTACCATTCATCTATCAATCTTTCTATCAACCAATCTATCTATCTATCTTTATATCTAAAGATATATTTATCAATCTGTCTATTTATCTATCTATCAATCTTTATAAATATATACTTTTCTATATGTGTGTCTATCTATCTATCTATCTATTTATCTATATATCTATCTCTCAATCTGACTGTCTACCTATCTATCTATCTATCTATCTATAAGTCTATCTAACTATCTATCTATCTATTTATCTTTCTATCTATTTGTCTATCTATTTTTTATAGATCTATCAATCTATATGTTCTATCTAGCCTGTCATACTTTAGATTTCTATCTATCTGTCTGTCTATCTTTTTATCTGTTTGTCTATCAATCTGATTCTTATATGTATACCTATATGTTTATCTATCTATATATCTATCATTCTATCTATATTTTGTGTTATATATTTATATATCTATATGTCTATCTATCTATCTATATATCTATCTATCTGTCTATCTATCTATCTATCCCTCTCTCTTTATATATCTATCTATCACTCTCACTCTGTCTATCTATCTATTTATCTATCTGTCTATCTTTTAATCAATCAATATATCCATCAGTCTATCTATATATCTATTTATCAATCTATCAATCAATCAATCTATCTATTTGTTAATGTATTATCTATCATTATATCTAGATATCTATCTTTTTGTCTAACTATTTGTAAATCTATCTATTAAATAATCGTTCTATCTATCTATCTATCTAGAAATCTGATTATCTATTTATTTATTTATTTGTCTTAATATATGTTTATATATATCTATCTATCTTTTTATCTATCTATCTATATATCTATCTAAATGTCTATCTACCTGCCTATCTATCTATCTATCTATCAATTTTTATATCAATCTATCAATCAAACAATCTATCAATCTATCAATCTATCTATCAAACTATCTCTGAATATATCTATCAATTTATCGATTATATGTCTCTCTATCTATCTATCTATCTATCTATTTTCCTATATTTATATCTATCTGTCTGTCTATATTTCTTTTTATCAATATATCTATCTATCAATTTATTTATTTATTTATATATCTATTTAACTATTCGTCTATCTATATGTCTATCTATCTATATATCTTTATATCTATATATCTGTCTATCTATCTGTAATTTATCTCTCTATCTGTCTATCTTTCTATGTGTCTATCTATCTATTTGTTTATGAATCTGTCTATCTATCTGTCTGTGTATTTATCTATCTATCTACCTATGCATCAATCTATCTATCTATTAGTCTATCTATATCTCTATCTAATTGTCTATAGTTTTATCTATCAATCTGTCTATATATCTATTTATCTATCTAACTGTCTTTCTATTTATATTTCTATCAATTTATCTATTTATCTATCTGTCTATCTATCTATTTTTGTATCAATATATGTATCTATTAGTCTATTTATTGGTCTATGTATCTACCTATTTATTATTTATCTAACTATCTATCTATGTGTTTATCTTTCTTTATATTTATATGTCTATCCATCTATCTCTCTATTTATCTATATATCTTTCTATCAATCATTCAATCAATCTGTCAATCTAATTGTCTGTCTATCTAAGTATTTTTCTATATTTCTATCTGTCTGTCTCTTTATCTATCCGTCTATCTCTATATCTATCTGTCTGACTTTCTATCTATCTATCTATCTATTATTTATCTTTATGTTAATCTATCTATCCATCTATCTATATATTTGACTATTTGTCCATCTATCTATCTGTCTATCTATCTATCTATCTATCTATCTGTCTTTCTATTTATCTATTTGTTTATCTATCTATTGATCTATTTCTATATCTATATTTCTATCTATCTATTTGTCCATCTATCTATCCAATTGTATTTCATTATATCTGTCTATCTATGTATCTATCTGTCTATCTATCTATATGTCTATCTATCTATATGTCTATCTATATATCAATCTATTTGTCTATCTATCTACCTATCTATCTATTTATTTATTTGTCTATCTATAGGCCTATCTATCTACCAATTTGTCAATATATCTTTTTATCTATCTATATATCTATCTATTTGTCTATCTATTTGTCTGTCTATTTTTTGTCTATCTATCTGTCTATTTATCTGTGTATCTATCTATCGATATATAAGTCTATCTAATAATCAATCTATTTGTCGATCTATATTCTTATTTATCTGTTGATCTATCTATCTATCTTCCTATCTTTTTATATATATATATATATGTCTATTTATCCATCTATCTATCAATCTATTTATGTCTAAAGTTTTATTTATTTATCTGTCTATATATTTACCTATTTATCTATATGTGTGTCTGTCTGTCTATCTATGTATTTATCTTTCTATTTGTGTATCTATCTATCTATCTATTTCTGTATCTATGTCTATTTATCTATCTATTTGTTAGTTTATCAATCGATCTATCTATCTATCTATCTATTTATCAATAAAGTTATCAATCTTTCTATCATTCCGTGCATCTATCTATCTAAATAACTATTTATCTTTCTTTATATAAATCTAACTATCAATCTATCTATTTATTTGTCTATCTTTCTTTTTTTTATATCTTTCTAACAGTCTATCTATCTATCTATCTATCTATCTGTGTGTTTATCTATATATATGCCTCTATGTCCATCTGTTTGTCTTACCATCTGTCTATTTCTTTATCTTTCTATCTATCTAATTATCTATTTTTCTATTTATTTGTCTATCTATCTATCTATCCATCATTCTTTCTATCTATCATTCTATCTATTTATCTATTTATCTATCTATCTCTATATCTATTTGTCTTTTTATTTGTCTGTTTATCATTTTACTATCTTTATGTGTATCGATATGTTTTACTATCTATCTATCTATATATCTATATATCTATCTATATATGTGTCAATCAATCTATATATATATATATATCTGTCTATATATATGTCTGTATATTTATCTATCTATATATTTGTCTATCTATTTATCTCTTTGTCTATCTGTTTTTCTATATTTTTATCTATATATCTATATATCTTTCTATATTTATAGTTATCTATATATTTATCTATCTATCTATATGTCTATCAATCTATCTATTTATCTATATCTCTATCAATCTGTCTTTTTATCTATCCATCTATCTATCTATTTATCTATCTATCTATCTGTCTATATATATATATATATATATATATATATATATCTATCTATCTTTCTATCTAATTATTTGTCTATATTTAAATCTATATGTCTGTCTATATATTTTCTATCTATCTTTCTATCTACCTATCTATCTGTCTATTTATTTCTCTATCTATCTATCTATCGGCCTGTCTTTCTATTTATCTATGTATCTATCTATATTTCTATCTATTTATTTGTTTAATTTTTGTCTAATAATATATCGATCTATCTCTCTATTTATCTATCTATCTATTTTTCTATAAATCAATTAATCTATTAGTCTATCAAACTGCTTATCAATTTGTCAATCAATCTATCTATCAATCTATTTATCAATCTATCTATCAATATGTTTATCAATCTTTCTATTAATTCAACTATTTATCGATCTATGTATCTGTGTTTCTATCTATCTTTCTTTCTATCTTTTTATCTGTTTGTCTAATTAAGTGTATGTTTGTCCATATATATATATATATATATCAATCTATGTGTATATTAGTCTTTTTTTGTATATATTTTCCATTCTGTCTATCTATCTATTTATATCTCTACCTACCTATATGTCTATTTATTTATCTACCTATGTATCTATATTCCTATCTATCTTTCTGTCTATGTATCTCACTATCTATCTTTCTATTTATCTATATATATATATATATATATATATATATATATATATATATATATATATATATCTGTGTGTGTGTGTATATTTCTATTTATTTATCTATCTTTCTGTCTTTTTATCTATCTATCTATTTGTCTATTTATTTTATATCTATGTATCTATCTATCTATATATATATCTATCTATCTGTCTGTGTATTTAATTGTCTATCTATCTATCTAACTATATATATGTCTATCTATCCCTCTATCTATATCTATCTATCTAATTGTCTATTTATTTGACTATCTTTCTGTCTATCTATTTGTCTATCGTCTTTCTATTTTACTTTCTATTTATCAATCTATCTATATATCTATCTCTTTATCTATCTATCTATCTATTTATCTATTTGTTTTTATATCGATCAATCTAATTGTCTATCTATCTATCTATATATCTATAAATCTTTCTACCTATCTATTTGTCAATCTATCTATGTATCAATCTGTCTTTCTATCTAAACATCTATCTAATTATATTTGTTTCTATTTATCTTGCTATCTAATCTGTCTAGATATTTATATATCTATATCTCTATCTATCTAGTCTATCTATCTATCTATTTATCTATCTATATGTCTATCTATCAATTTATCTTTCTAATAACATATCAATCTCTTTTTCTCTCTATCTCTCTATCTTTCTATCTATCAATCTATCTATTTATATGACTATCAATCTATCTATCAATTTATTTATCAATATCTTTATTAATCTGTCTATCAATTTTTTAATCAACATGTCTATCAATCATTATATTAATCCGTCTATCTGTATTTCTATCTATCTATTAGTCTATATTTTTGTAGTCTATCTTTCTGTTTGACTATCTGTTTGTCTATCAAGTACAAAAAAAATAGCCAATTTAGTGATGGATTTTAGCAGCAGACTTTATATGTTACAAATTTGTGATGGATTCATGATGGAAACAAACGTAGGGATCGATTTACAGATGAAAAATATTTTGTCACCACAATAAGGCAGTAAGTTGGTGGGAGCTATTAGATAGTGATGGATTATCAGTTACATCATTATATTAGCTATGGATTTTCAGTTATGTCCCTAAAAAACTTTTAGAATTTTAGCTGACAAAATTATGTTTGGAATAGTGACGGATTCTTAGTTCCATTGCTAATTTAGCGACGGAATTTGATTCCATTGCTAAATTTGCAACAGAATTTTATTTCCATCACTAAATTTAGCAAATGTTTAATTATTTATATTTTATGAATATTGCTTTAATTCAAGATGAGCATGATAAAATTTTCAGTTAATTAATAATTTTAAAATATTTTAGTATTTTTATTAATATTTTTTTTCTCATTTGGTTATAATTTTTTTTCCGTACAATTAACGGAACTTTAATTAAATGAATTTAAAAATATTTTATATTGATTTAATCATTTAAACTTTGGTTGTTAACTTTATTTTTGTAACAACGGAAGTAAATTTATGCTAACTTTTGTGTAATGTATTATAACAGTTAGTAGTTATTTTTTTTGTAAAACAATTATTTATAAAATAATAATTATATAATATAATAAATATGAAAATAATAACAATAAAACACATATAAAATAAATATAAAAGTATTACTAAAAAATAAAATCTATATTAGAAAATGTAAATTTTTTCTATAGACCATATTATTTCTATTTACAAAATATAAATGGAAATAATTATACAACATGACATAGACCATATTTATATTTTTAATATAGCTTTGATATCATTACTTTTTCCAAAACAATGCCCTTTTTATTTTATATCCACACCTTCATCATTTTGAGCTTCCCTAGATCATTTTATTTTATTTTTTTTTTGAAATCTTCTAAGTCACTTTAAACTAAACTTTAAATATTATTCTCTTTAGTTTTTTTAGATAGTAGCCTAAATTCCCCAAGCCGTTCCAATCCAATATAATTATTACCCATACCTACCAACCATCATCGCCCCACCACCATCCATCACCATCATCTTCAATCACCTCCATCAGCAGCACCACCCTCATTTTCTTCTATTTTGCTCAGAAAAGTCTTGTGTTTTGCTTGCAAAAACTCCAGTGCTAACTGAAATCGTAGCACCAATTTGGGTTGTTACCAGAATCGTTGATGTCTAACTTTGACCTGGTTGATGATTTTATTTTGCTGGTTTGTTGTTCTTCTTTTTAAATCTTCTGCCTCGGTATCAAGGCAAGAAACATTATCAAACTGATTTTTCTCTCCCTCATGTAGCTTAATTAATTCTTGAGAGGAAGGGCCTTCATGGATAGAACCCTCAATTGAAGTTAGCATTGATACATTGTTACTAGTTTATGTGTTTAGCTTTTTGACAATTATTTGTATGCATGAAAGTATTTCATTTTAAGTTTTTACTACATGGACTAAAAATAAAACTACACCATTGTAACAATGACAAATTTATTTTTATTAATATGACATGTTGAAATCAAGTTAATATGTATGTATGATTACAAAATGAAGTTATATTATATATCTTGAATTCAAAATTAGGTTATAAGTTGTTAAAGGTTCAACCATACAAAGTTTGATGATTTGTTCTTCTAAAGCTTATTAGATTATATTTTTTTAATCGGGTTATTGTTTGTTTTACATATATGTTATATTTTAATTATTTTATAAGGTTGCAAGCAAAAATTTTCTTCCATTTATTTTTATATGTAGCTAAAAAATTTTATTATTGGATTCTTGAATTATTGTAGGCATAAAGATAGGACTACATATAGACATTAGAGAAAATAAGACCAAATCGATAGTGGATTGATTATCGGATGAAAGATGGTGCTTTTACTATGGAGTTCGAAAAGGACATCGAGGGATTCATTAATTTTTCACTGAGTCACACAGAATGGATGGACCAGAGTAAGATTCAGGGTCCACGCAATCATCATAAGTGTCAGATTTAAAATTTTTAAGAGGTGGATACTATGAGATATCATCTAGCAGAGTATGGATTTGTCCGTGAATATTATAATTGGTATCTACATGGTAAGCCTATCGAGTAAGATACTGGGGAACTCGAAGTCAATTTCAATGAAGTCATAGACTTATGATTTGTCAATCCTCAACCATACAATGCTTTTAATACAATGCTAATTGATCTTGCTACCCTTCCTTTAATCCTAATGTTATTGAAGATGACCCGAACCCAACAGCTACAAAATTATATGAAATGCTGAATGCAACTAATTAGGAGATCTGGCATGGCAATAGATATCATTCAAAGTTATCTACTATTGTGATTGAGAATTAAATATAAACACCATTTATCTGAACGTGCTTATGATGATATTTTTCAATTGATATCCATGTTACTACCACCGGACAATGTGATGATTGGTAGCTTCTACAGCACCAAAAAATTAGTTCAGGGTTTGGGTCCACAAGTAGAAAAGATTCATTATTGCATTAAAGGTTGCATGATATACAGAGGTGAAGATGGTGAATTTGCAAGTTGCAAGTTTTGTCCCCATTCCCATTTCAGGAGACCAATGCATGGATCTCATAAGCAGAAAACAAAAGTTCCTTATAAAAAAATGTACTACTTTCCCTTGGCTCCTCGATTATTGAGATTGTTTGCATCTAATTCCACAGCTAATGAAATGAGATTGATTACTGAGCATGAGTCTGATGATGGTGTTATGCATCATTTTTCGGACTCTGAAGCTTGGAAATATTTCAATCAAACTCATCCTGTTTTTGCAGCTCTAAGTCAAAATATTCGACTAGGCCTTTCCACTGATGGCTTTAATCCATTTGGTCAATCCGGACAATAATATTCTTCATGGCTGGTTATATTGATGCCATACAATTTTCCCTAAAGGATGTGCATTAAAGATTAATATATGCTTTTATCTATAATTGTGCCAGGGCCAAAGAATCCAAAGGGAAAGTTGGATGTTTTATTACAACCTTTAATTGTAGAGTTGAAAACATTGTGAGAGGTGGGGGTATGTACATATGACATTTCAAAAAAGCAGAATTTTCAAATGAAGGCTGCTCTAATGTGAAAATTAGTGATTTTCCCATATACTCAATGTTGTTGGGATGGAGTACTACAGGGAAGCTTGCTTGTCCTCATTGCATGGAAGATTAATATGCATTTATATTGAGTAAAGGGGGCAAGACATCATGGTTTGACAATCATCATAAGTTCTTACCAAGACATCATCAATTTCGAAGGAATAAAAATTCTTTTTTGAAGGGTAAAACATTGAAAAAAGTTGCACCACATGTCTGATAAGGAGAGGAATTATTAGTTCAAATTGAGCAATTAGGGTTGAAGAAAGTGATAAAAACTGATGTTGAGTCCACGGATGCTTGTATTTTAAAGAATTACGAATGTGCATAGAAGAAAAGAAGCATCTTTTGGGATTTACCTTATTGGAGTATAAACCTCATTCGACATAATCGAGATGTCATGCATATTGAAAAAAATATTTTTGATAATGTCTTCAATACTATTATGAATGTTGAAAAAAAAAACAAAAGACAATGCAAAGTCTAAGGTTGGAATAAAAGAGTTTTGTTGACGAGTAGAGTTGCACCAAAATGAGAGCACAGGTAAATATCCAAAAGCTACTTATACTTTGGATAAGTTAGGGAAAAAAATTGTGTGAATGGTTGAAAGAACTTCGATTTCTTGACGGATATGCCTCGAACATGGCAAGATGTGTTGATATGAATAAGCTCAAATTATTTAGCATGAAAAGCCATGATTACCACGTGTTTATGAAAAGGCTAATTCCTATAGCATTTTGTGAACTATTGCCAGAAAATGTGTGGTCATCTTTGACAGAGATAAGTAACTTTTTTAAAGACCTTACATCTATAGTAATAATAGTGGAAGACATGAGGTGACTTGAAGATGAAATTCGTATTATTATCTGTAGGCTTGAGCGTATATTACCTCCAAGTTTTTTTGATTGTATGGAGCATCTCCCCATTCATTTGACATATGAAACAAGGATAGCAGGTCATGTTCAATATCAATGAATGTATCCATTTGACAGGTTAGCACAAAAAATAACTCATATGAATTTGATAAGTCAATCTAATTTAAAATGACATAATATTTTATGTAGCTTGACAAAGATTATCTTTAGGTACCTTCGAAGGTTGAAAAATAATGTGTGCAATAAAGCAAAAGTTGAAGGTTCTATATGCAATGCATATTTGGTTGAGGAGACATCTTCATTTTGTGCTCATTATTTTGAGCTATATGTCAATACAAGATATCAAAGAGTGCCACAAAATCTAATTGTCATTGATAGAGACGAAACTCAAGAACATGAGGGGATGCTTCCCATATTTAAGCATGGGGTTAGAGCATTTGGCAAGGAAAAATTTCAGTATCTTACTCCGAATGAATATCATGGAGCTCGCACATATATTATATTGAATTGTGAAGAGGTAAAGCCTTATATTTAGTAAATATTTAAAATTCTTAAAGAAATGATTGAAGACTAATTTATATATGCAAAATTTTTTATGTATTTGCTGAAACTTTTGGTCATTGGCTATAGACTATTTGTTGCTAAATTAAGAGAACATCAACCATATGTTGAAGAAGCCATAGTTGATGCTAAACTTGATAAAGACTTTGCATCTTGGTTTGAGGCACATATGAGTAATAAAAATTCAACTATATATATATATATATTGTTGGATTTAGTTACCCATAATTCTTATAACTTTCAATTTTTTTATGGGCTATTGATCTGATTTCGAATATCTCCAGCCAATTCATAAAGGACCTTGCAAAAGGACCTTTATAAGGTGTAAAGGTGTTTCCTAGATATTATGTGAATGGATATAAGTTTCACACTTTGGGACATGGATCAAATAAAGAAACCATGAATAGTAGAGTGTGCATAAAGGGTTCTAATTTAGTGCAATAGAATTTGACTTTTATGGTCAACTAATTAAGGTTTTACAGTTGGAATACCATGCATTACTACGGAAGAGAGTCATATTATTCAATTGTCAGTGGTTTGATCCGACACCAAGTATAGGTACAAGAAGTTGCCCAGAGTATAAGCTTGTTGATGTGAACCACACAAAAAGATTCAATAGATATGAACCATTTATTCTTGCAGAGCAAGCAATGCAGGTTTATTATGCATCTTATCCAAGCACAAGAAAAAACATGTGTGGTTGGTGGGTTGTTTGCAAGATAAAAGTTCGAGGGGTCATGGGAGTAGCTGAGACATCAAAAATTTTGCTATTAAATGCAAGAGCATTTCTAGAGGATGTCATCAAAACCCATTATATTGATATTGTAGTAGACAAAGAACCTAAATCAGTAGTTGATCACAGTTATCCTTTTGTAGACATTGCGGATATAGAACTTCAAGAAAATGAGGAGGTGGAACTAGAAATAGAGTCAGATGAAGAATATGAAAAAATAGATGATGATGATGATAATAATGTGACAATATTTAAGATTAAAGCCTTTATATTATTGTGACCTTATGAATATATTTATAATATTATTTTCAATTGCTAGTGTTTTTTTCTTGCATATGCATGTACCTACCATAGGCATGTTCATTATAAATGTGTTATTTTGTAATTATGTTCATTGAAGGTATGAGAGGTGGCCATTTAGCAAGAAGCAGAGTTAATTCTGGAGGTCGAGGGGCAACTGAACTATCTGCACCAGCCATCCTACCTACAAGTAGTGCCCCGACAGCTTTAGGTTTGACACCTACCTTCAATGTGGAGAACTTACCACCACCTACCTCACAGATGGATCTAGAGTCTTCTACCAAATCAGCACTAGCTAGGTCATCAACCACATGTGGTATCACATAGAAAAAGAATATACAAATAATTGATAGGAAGCCCACGTATGCTTAAAATGTTTATTATGCCACTTATTGTTTTTTGGTTGGTTTCTATACAAGATAATTTATTTTCATATGAGATTTAACATTTAATATTCTTTTGTAATTATTAGAATAGATTTCTTTCAAGTGCTTCAATGGACATTACTAAGATTTTCAAGCATAGACTAGAAAAGGAGGGTAAAACTTTAAGGTTGGTGCCTGCCAATACTAAGGAGTTCTATTTAGACGAATTTAAGGTATTTCATATGTACTTGTTCACTCGTTACCATTGTACACTTGACAAGATTCTTTTAATGTATTTATGTAAACTAACTGCTATTTTGTTGGGTTGTTGCATGTATATGATTCACCTTTCAAATGTGGTGAAAGTGTACGTGTTTGATGATGATGGAAATTATTTTTTGTTTTTTACAGCTAATGTTATGTTGGTATTGCTGTAACAATGAAACTTTTGTTTCATTAATTACAACTTTTTTTTATTCTTAAAGTCTTCCTTTTTATTCGGAATATCTTTGTTAGATTTGGTTCATTATGATAGCTTTTTTTTTCTTTTTAAAGAGATGTCTGGTCGCAATGTTTAGCTGTCATCATTCATGTAGCTACCAAAACTTTTTCTAGAAACTTTTTGTTCTATATTTTGTGAGAAACTTGTTGCAACTGATAGGATTTTATTTAGGGTAGAGTATGATTTGTTCATGTTGGAAGTTGCTTTCTGTGGCTAGCTGGTGTGAAAATTTGCTATGTTTTTGGTTTGATCATGTATTTTAATGTATATGCTGAGGGCTATGTTACATGTGCTTTTTTTGGAACCTTATGTTCAAATAGTAGCAAGATATGGTGATGTTACGGCTTCTTTGGTCCACAAAAAAGTTCCAATTAGTATGTAGATATCAATAAAAAAAAACTCAATTGCCATGTGTGTTTGGTATTTAATTTATTAGATAAATTTAGTAAGAAATTTTACATCAATGTGGATAATAATTTAGATTAGATCATTTTAAAAGGAGGTGTGTATATTATTTCTAGTCCAAATGGTAAAAAAGGGAAAAAAGGGTGAGGACACTTGAGGGATAGATGTCTGATTCTATAAGTAAGCTATCAATTAATGAGGTTACTTATTGAACTCACCTTTATTGAACCAAATTAATTATGAAAAAACAAATGTTATGGATATGATAAACTAGAACATATTAATGTTTAGGAAAAATGTAGCTATAATAGTTGTATATAATGTTTTAGTATTGAGATGCATATCAGCCTCTGTATGATAGAAACTACCCTTCTATTCATCTATTCTAGCATTAAACCCGAAGAAGAAAAAAAATCTTGAAGAAAATACGTTGGTTGGAAAATATTTTGCCATATATAGATCATGGAAGAAAGCATACACCTAAATATAAGAACAAAACATTGACTATATTTACATAAAATACATCTTTATCAATATACGTATGCATATAAATTGTTGATGAAATGGAATCATAGATAAAGCTAGCATCCTCTACTCTACTCTAACTCGACCTAAGCATTTAATTATGGCTAACAACACTTCTGCTTGTTGCTCATAGCAAATAAATGCTACTTGAAGCTGGCTGAAAAAAATTACTGCTTGTTGCTAGCTGCAAAAAAAACTGCTGCTTGTAATTTTTAACAAAAAAATATAGCTTTTTGACAATGGTATATGGGTCTTATTTAAATGTGTGTATGTATGTGTCCATTAATTTATCATGTATAAAATGGATGTTGATGGTGATGGACCCTTTGATCTTATTTGTATGTTGATGTTGTAAATTGAATGTGACTTTTTTTAGGTTGCTCTGCTACCAGCCTTTATGTTTCTTGACTCATCATTTTATGGGCATTGCAAATTGATTATTTATAATTGTTTTGGTTTTTGGTAGCTAAGATTAAAATAATGTAGTGTAAGTTCAGTTCTGAACAACTAAGAATCCATACACATTCTAAAATGTACATGAATAGTCTTTAGTTTCATTTGATACATTATTAAGCAAGTAGCCATTAAGTGATGTAGTATTCATTTGATTAAATATTGAGAAGCCAATAGGTGGTGTAGTATTCATTTGATAAAATATTGAGAAGCCAATAGGTGGTCTAGGAAATAGAAGGATATAAAATGGTAAAATTTTTATAAACAAAAGCAAAAAGAGACACATATCTTGATAAGGTAACCTGAATGCTCTATGGAGCTGAACTTGTGTTATGCTTAATAAGATCACATAAGTGTTAGAAAAGAGATTCTATAGATGTTTGATATGCTGGTGTAGTATCTAATTTGGATTAGCTCCCTTTTTCTTTATTTTTTTCAGATTGGTTATATTGGGGTAGTAACATGAAATAAAACATATTGCTTCCATTTATTATTCCACTCTCTCTTTGAAAGTTATGATGCATGATGATGTTATTGCTTTTAAAGTGAAAATATTCGATTATTTTTTGATCTATTGGTCTAAGATTAGAGAGAAAATGATTTTAGTAGCAATAGGAGTACCTACATATTTATATTTTAACATTTTAGCCCCTTTTAATTGTTCGTGTTCTGCCTACAAAAGAAAAGTTGGTTTAAGATCATTCGAACTTGTTAAAATTGTATTATTTCAAAATCACATTGTGCTACTAGTACTGTATGTTGTTATGCATTTTTATTTGTTGAATATATATATATATATTTTTGTCAGAAAGCATGTAACTAGGATGATTCAAATGATGCATTAGTCAAGAGAACGTTTTATAGGGTGGCAAGAAAGTGATATGGGGATTGGTTGTGCAAAATGCGAATCGAAGGGAAAAAGGAAGATAATATACCAGAAGATATATGGGAACTGGCAGCAACATTGGAATACTCCTGAATATGAAAAGAAACGTGAACAAGCTACTAAAAATTATTGTACATAAAAGGGAGGACTTGGCACTGGTCTTTCCACATATATAGGTGGCTCTAGATCCACAATTCAACATTGTATTGCTTTGGTAAGAATTTTATGAATATTTTTTTAAATAACATTTCCTCATCATCTCCATTTGTAATTTAACGACAGATTTAGCAACGGATTTTCTCGAGCTAATAAAATCCTTATTATAGCAATGAATTTTCTCTAGCTTATAAAATCCATAATTTAGTTACGGATTTAGTGATGCTATTTCCTCAACCAATATTTAATTATATAATTTTTTTAATTATTATTATTTTTAATATTTTATTTAATTTTGTTTATTAAATGTATGTTATTGGTCTATAGATGAGCAATCCTTGAAACACACATACTCCTAGTAAAATCATAAAAAAATGATATTATAAATAATTAATTTAAAATATATAAAAATACAAAAAAAAAGTATATTAATAAGGACTAAAATACTATTTTATGATGTAATAGTTTTTTAATAAATTATACAAAAAAATTTTCAAAAATTTTTAATTAAGAAACTAAATAATTTAAATTATAGTACCATTAAATAATTAATTCAATTAGTATACTTTTTTTTGAAAATTTAAAAATTAAATTAACATACATTAAAATTTCTACTACTTTAAATGTAAATTAATTCATTGTAAGATAAACTAGAAAATATTTTCAAAAATATATGAATTAACTAATAAACTAGTAAATATTAATATTATTATAAATATTTAAAAAATTTTATGTTTATAGAAAACTTTAAAAAAATAAATAATACAAATTTTGAAAATCTTGAAATATAATAAAAATATAATTTTTTTTAATAAAGTTAAAAGAAAATAAAATAATAATTATAAATAAATACATAGATGTTTAATCGTACTAAAATTTATAAAAATTAAATAATTGAGTAATATTTTTACAATTAGCTTTTAACATTATGTTTTTATTAAAATAATAAATATTACTTTTTTTAATTATCTTTTCACTTTAAGTAATTTTTTTAATTTTTAAAATTATAAATGATATCAAATAATATGAAATTTTATGCATTTAAAATTATTTTATATTATCTTCGTAAAAATTAATTGAATTCTTAAAAATTTATAACCAAAATATATAAATTTTTATATAATTTTTAACATTAAGAGTATTTTATAACTTTTAGGCGAGTGGCTAGAAGACAAATCATCTTTTCATTTATGTCTTAATATATGAAGTTTGTTAATTTTGTACCTATTTGATGTTTTTTTAAGGCAAAACATTTTATTATTATTATTTATATATTTATTGTTTAGTTAATATTATAATAAAAAATTATAAGGTATTTTTTTCATTTGTACCTTGCTACACGCACATTAAATTTGTTGAAAAAATTCTGATAGTAAATAAAATTAATGAGTAATTTTGTATTATATATATATATATATTTATTGTTTATTTAATGTTTTAAGAATTAAAAATATAAATATTTTTTTAAAATATACATTCTCTAAAAGAACCAAATTCCTCCGCATTCTGAAATCTATCTCTCAATGCCTATTCAACTAAAGTTAATTTGAGGTTTAAGTTTTAATTTGGTACTGATTTGAAGTACATTTATACATTTATTCTTCATTGATTATCTTGGATTGCTTAATTGAAGAGTAAGCATTTTTATTCTATTTTTTTTTCCTAATTTCTTCTTTAATCACCATGGTATACTTGGATTTCATATGTAAACTTATTCATATACATGCTTCATGTATTTGTGATATAATGCATTGTCATTGTGTGGGTTTTGATGGTGACCGTATACAAAAACAATATATAAATAGTATATATACTTAGGTTTGCCGACTTGATATCTACAAAAATAGTATACATCAATATGCATGTGTATTTTATACATAACTAGTATACATACTTAGGTATGCCGACTTAATATCTACAAAAATAGTATACATCAATATGCATGTGTATCTTATACATAACTAGTATGCAGACTTGATATCTACAAAAAAAAATTCAAAAATGTGAAATAATTGAATTCAAAAATAAAATAAAATATATTAAAATAAAATAAATAAAATAAATAAAATAAATAAAATAAATAAAATAATAGTTTAGCATGTCAAATTAAATAAAACTGATTATACTTGATTGAACCAGTTTGAACTATTCTACCAACTTCTAGAAAAGTCAATAATATTCACACATGTAATTGAAAATAATTGAACAAAAGTTTCTCAATTCACTTTGTAATGTTCTCATGATATGTGTTATTGTGTGCTAGGAACCCCAAATCACATTTATTTATAGGCAAGATTCCTAAGTATTTTAATTTTTGATACTACATTTAGTAAGCCAACACATAGCTTTCATATGTCAAGTTAATCCTTGGTAGGTATACACATCATTATATAACAAGCACACTTTCAAGCACTTGGCATTAATGCACGAGAACACATAGTAAGCACATAATCAATACTTATCACTCATGTAAGCCAAGAAATGAAAATCATATATGCTGACACATGATATTCATGCAAGTAAGCATGTGATAAGCTTGTAAGTCAACATATGATATAAAGATAAGTATTCTTATTAACTTTTTCATAGACTTTATTGTCATTTTCCGACATGATTCATTTATATTCTTATGGTTGCACTTATTTTTAACAAAGATTATCATGGTGTGTGTGTGTGTGTGTGTATAAAGATTTATATTTTCCATGTATCTAACATTTTGTTAATTAAATTTATCTCAAAATTATCTCAAACATAATAACTTCATATTTATGTTTCTTGAAATAAAACACTTATATTTCTAATAATTTCAATATTCCTTCAATAGATGTCTCATAGTGTGTGATTCCTTGTGATCTTTCTTGTGTTAGTGATGAGTGGACGTGTTGAATCAAGTTTAATAATATTAAAATAATGATTTTATACTGATATAATAAGATCAACATATAGCAATGTGTCATGGATACTCAAGCTAATACAGTATAAAATTTATGAACCAAACTTTTTTGTACATAATTACTTTCAAAAATAATATTTTTAAAAACAAATTGCATGGTAATAATAATCCGAACATCTCTTCACTATAGAAGCAGTAGTAAATGGCCATTCAAAGTAACTTCCTGCTCTTGTGAAAATTGGTGGAAATAAAGTATTTCTTCTCTCTCCCTCTCTCTCTCTCTAAACATCATTACTGGTCATATTTTAGTTATCTGTTGAAGTTGTATGCCTATATATAAATATTTGTATAATTATATATAAATAATTGTATAACTTTATAACTCTATATTAATTGAATATAACTATATTTGTAAGTATGTATACATATATGTAAATCTATATATTTATTTATAACTTTATATATTTATGTATTACTATTTGTATTGAATATATCTATATATAACTATATGTTTAATAATATAAAAATATTTATAGTTATATATACTATATGTATAATAACATATAACTATAAATAATTGTATCTTATTATATGTATTACTATAAAAACTTTATACATAACTATATTTAAATATATAATTTACAACTTATATTTAATATATATTTGTATATATTAGTATTCAAAAATGTATTTTACTATATCTATATCTAATCATAACTATAGGTATAGATATATAAAATTATATAAATAAATATATATACCTACATGTATAAATAACGTTTAACTATATTTATACATGTTTTTATCCTCAAATTTAGTGGTAAACAGTCATGATTTGATAATCATCGTAAGTTTCTACCTACGAATCATCCATTTCAAATTAAATAGAACTACATTTCAAAAAAAATAAAATTGTGATGACAGTTGCACTAGCAGTTCGTTTAGGAGATGATATTATGATAGAGATTCAGAGTTAAGGTTTGAAGAAGATAACTAACAAGAAAGCTACTAGAAGTAATGGACCAAAAAGCAAATTATTTGGCTGGAGGAAATATAGCATATTTTGGGAATTGCCCTATTGGAAGTCCAATTTAATTCGTCATAACTTAGATGTAATGCATATTGAATAAAAAGTATCCTTAATGTAGATGTAAAAACAAAAGACACTTTAAAATCAAGACAAGAGCTGAATGATTACTATCGGTGTCCTGAATTGAAACTGAATGAGGAAATAGAAAAATTTCCTAAAGCTTGCTACACACTTGATAAGAAGGCAAGACAGATATTGTGTGAATGAGTTTAAAATTTAAAATTCCCTGATGGATATGTGTCAAATATGGGTAGATGCATGAATATGAAGAATCTTAAGTTATTTGGAATGAAAAGTCATGACTGTCATGTATTTATGCAGAGATTAATACCAATTGCATTCCGTGAATTACTTCCACTAAGTGTTTGGATGGTTCTTACAGAACTTAGTTTGTTTTTCAAACAGCTAACTGCAACCACAATCAAAATAGATGACATGGTGAGGTTGGAGAATGACATTTCAATTATTATTTGTAAGCTTGAACGGATATTCCCGCCGAGTTTTTTTTGACTCAATGGAGCATTTGTCAGTCCATTTTTCATATGAAGCAAGGATTGCAGGGCTAATACAAGTCATATGGATGTATCTTTTTGAGAGGTAAATACATATAATTTGATGTGTTTTATTATTTAGTACTTTAAGTATTATTGTAATTTAATCTAATTGAAACTTAACATTATGGATGTAGGTATCTTCATAAATTGATATTGAATGTTAGAAAACAGGTAAAAGCTGAAGGTTCAATTTTCAATGCATATTTAGTAGAAGAAGCATCATCATTTTGTTCTTATTAGTTTGAGATCATGTTAATACAAATAATAGAAATGTGTCATATAATTATGAATGTCATGTGATGGTAGAAGATGATTTTATGGACAAACTATCTATATTCAAGCACCTTGGAAGAGCATTTGGAAGAGTAATGAAAAGATGTATGACAGATGAAGAGTACAAAGTAACCCGAGCTATGTTTTACTTAATTTTGAAAAGGTTGAACCATATATTGAGTATGTATACCCAGAATGGTTGTAGGGTTAATCATAGTTTAATTTTATCTTTAATAGGAATTATTAAAAATTGATGTATATTTTTTTCTCTCATTTTATATCTGTGTAGTATTTATGTTGAGAAATTAAAATATAGGCATCCGGCAATTTCCAGCAATGATATCGATTATATGCTAGAAACTAAATTTGTGAATTGGTTAAAAAATTATGTCAGTATAATTAAGTTTTTTATTTTTAAATTATTTAATTTATTAGTATCTTTTATTTGTTAATATCATTTTTTTAATTTATGTCACAGGCAATTGAACATCAAATGGAGATTCAAATATTTTTATTTAGAATCTAAGTAACGGCCCGTTTAGATATGTGACAACCTATCCTGGGTATTTTGTTAATGGATATAAGTTTCACACAATTGGGCACGGTTCATCTAAAATAATAATGAATAGTGGTGTATGCATTAAAGGCTCATGTTATTGTGCAGATGAGATTGATTTTTATGGTCAACTCAAAGAAGTTATTGAGTTGGAGTATCTTGGACTCAAAAATAATAGGATTGTATTATTTAAATGCGAGTTGTTTGATCCTACATGAAATGTGGACTCAAAGATTCATTCGGATTATAAGCTAGTGGATATTAACCATAAACACAAATATAATCGATATGAGACATTTATTATGGTAGTTCAAGCTACTCATGTAAATTATTGTACATATCCGAGTTTATCTCGTGATAAGAGAGATTAGTGGGTAATTTTCAAAATCAAAACTAGATCAAAATTTGAGTAACCAACATCGCAACAAAGAAGTGCAGACTTTGAAATTGCACTTGCATTCCAAGAAGATGACATAAATAATTTTGAGCTTGTGAATGTTGATGAAGATCTAGAAAATTTATGTGATTCAAATGGTGGCACAATAGAAAATACAATTTCTATCTGAAGATGATCAATTTCTATCTGAAGATGAGTTTGAACTTCTATCGAAATCAGACGAAATATCAGAAGATCCACTAAATGATGATAGTGATGCCGGTAATTAAATTATTATAAGTTTATTATAAATTTAAACTATCAAAGACTTTTTATATTTTATTGAAATCTATCAGTGTGTTTTATTCGAAAATACATGCTTGGTCATCATATCCCTATTTTTTGTTCTATGTTTTATTTTGTATAGTAGATGGTGCCTAAAGGATGTGGCCGTGGTGGAGGTGGGCGTGGACACAGAAATAAACCAAATTCATCTAGTATGTTACATAATGTTGCAGAATTAGTACCATCTCATAGCCACCATATCCAGACTTCAACATCTCAATCACCATCTCCATTTCTATCACCATCATTGAGACCTCTACTATCACCTTTATCAGATGTAAGCCCACCATCAATTGTGCTTCATGCACAAACTTTTGATTCATCTCTATCTTCTACACCACATTTTATACCGATTTTCCCCTCATTTACAATACCAACAACATCATAAAATGTTGAGCCTTCCTCTGCAATCAGTGTAAAGTTAGAATATGAGATTGTAGATGAGAGGTAAAAGAAATATATAAAAATGACTAGAAAAAAAATGTGATATTACTGTCAGTGGTTTATATATATTGTTATGATTTGCTTGTTTTCAATGTTATTTATTTGTACCGTTTTATTCCATCTCAAAAGTGTTCGACTATAATTAAAAAGGCTTTAAAGAAAATGGCTGATTCTAAAGCTTTCTCCTGAAAGAAAGTTTCTGAATCGACAAAACAGTCATATTTTAATGACTTTTAGGTAAAAATAAAAAAACAAAAGAATTGAAAAATAATTATCTAATTACTTAACTTTTATGTTGGTTATTATTCAAATAGTAAATAATTATGTTCTTGTTGTTAATATAAATTCTTTTGTTATTTTTCTATTTATAGAATCAGTGCACATGGGCACCCAAATTTGATGGAAAGATAAAGTCATTATGGAAGATCAAATCTGCTCAACGGTATTCTGATTTTGTATATAAATTAAATAAAATGAAAAAAATGCCTGATTTTATATCCGAGGAAGACTGGCCTGAGTGGCTTAATTATTGGGAGGAGCCAGATATGAAGAAAAAAATCAGATATTGCAAGTAAAAATTGAAGAAGTGTGGTAGCTAGACTAGGTACAAGAATCTATCGACACACTGGAGGTTAAAAGTCGAGCATTGAGCACTCTCGAGATTTGGTACAAATTTAAAATTCTAAACATTTCTATATTTTGTGTTTGTCCTATTAGTCCAATAAATAAAATCTCTACATAGTTTTATTAATTTTGTTAAATTTTTTTATCATTTGTTTTTGTATGACTTAATAAAAACATATTCTAGGCTGGAGAATTGGGTCGAGATCCAAATTTTTATGAGATTTTCAGGAAGATGTATGTGATGAAAGTGGATGGTCAGTATGTTGACAACAAGTCTTAGATTATTGCGGTAAGAAATTGTTATATTAATTAGATTTTATAAAACTACAGTACACTATCAAAATTCTTTTGAATGCAAAATATTTATTTTATTTTTTGTAAATCTAGAATAGTTTTTTTCTCTATTTTATCTCAGGACCTAAAGGAGGAATGTGTGACAATTTCTCATCAACAAGTTGACGGTTCTATGGTCCTTCAACCAATTGACTATGATTCTATTTATTTGGAGACAATAGGAGGTCGAAAGAAGCAGTGAGTGTACCGAATCAGCTCTAAGGGAGTGTCATTTTGTTGTAGCAGTCATACTTCTAATTCATCTGTCTTAGCAAAGGTGGATGAAGTAGTTGAACAACAAGCATTGGAAACAAATTAACATATTATAGATATGGAGACCGAAATGAAAAATAAGGATGAGCAGATAACTAATTTGATGGAAGAAATGAATGAAATTAAAAATATAATGCAATAGTAGATGTCCTATTTGGAGTCACTATTAGCGGCATTGATGCAACAGACAACATTCTGAGATCTAGCTGCGAATCATCACAGGAGAAGCTAGCATTCCCTACAAATTATGAGAATGATTGAGTTTGAGAATTATTTCTGAACTGTTATTTATTTTTGTCTATGTGTAGCAAATAATTATGATATTTTTTTGCAGGTTTCAATTTTTTTTATTCTGGTTTTGTTCATTACTTGTTTGATTAACCAAATTATGAATCTTTACAGGACACATTATGTGAGACAAACGAAAAAATCTTGATTCAAAGCATCCAGACATTACCACGATCTTTCCAATGCATGGGTCCCATATTTCAAATTTCAGCTTTATCAAAAAAGGTCTAGCTTATATAATCTTTATTATTCTAAAAACATTATATTTTTGTAATGTCTTTATCTATAAACATAATTGTTGGACATCTTTTGGATTTTTGTTGAAGCTATATGACAATTAACTTTAATTTGTGTTTGTTCATATCTATAATTTTTATTTATATATATATGTGAATATGTTTTTGTGTCTCTAAATTTTTTGGGTAGAATTTTAGCCTATTATAGGTATGTAAAAGCCTATTTTCAGTAGCGGTAGCGATGGTAGCGACAACATTGGTGGTGGTAGAAGTGGCAGCGGCGGCAGCGGAAGTGGCAGTGGTGGCAGAAGTTGCAGCAGTAGCATCGGTGATAGGGGTGGTAGCAGCAGCAGCAGCGGTAGTAGCGGCGGTGACGGCAGTGGTGGTGACGGCAGTGGCAATAGTGGTGGCAGTGGCAGCACTGGCATCAATGGTAGCATCGACAGAAGCGACATTAGAAGCATTAGTGGCAGCAGCGATATCATCGATAGCTCCGGCATCAACGGTAGCCACAGCAATGGTGGTGCTGGCGGGGTGGCAGCGACAATACCGGCAGCAGCGATAGTGGCAGTGTCATCGGCAGTGGTAGTGGTAGAGGTAGTGGCAGCGACAATGATAGCGGTAGTGGCAGTGGCAGCGACAGTAGCGGCAAGAGTGATAGTGGTAGAGGGAGTAGCAGCAACGACAACAAATGTGGTTTATACGGACGTATATAGTCACTATATACGTACGTATAATACTACAATATTTTATGTACATGTATACTGAGTATATATATGTACTTAGTATATATGTACGCAAAATACTATAGTTTATATGTACATATACTACAGTAATATATGTATGAGTGGAATGTTAGTATATATGTACATATTTACTATAATAATATATTTTTATCAAAATATAGTTTTTATTTATTGAATTTGATTTGATTTTGTGGTTTAAATTTCGTACAGCTATGGTACCGCATTGTTTCCCATTCGAAGCTTTTTAAGTGAAGACATATTTCAACAAACATGATACATAGTGACTCGGACAACATTTTCATCGCAGAAAGTTGGTCATCGGATGAGCAAAGGGAGAGAAAGCAATGTCAATGCATAGATAAATTATACTTTATGCAGAGTCGGTAAATAAATTGATTAATAAGATGTAATAAAAATTTTATTTTTTTTTTGTTTTAGTTATTTAAAATATTATATTAGAATAAGTTATTAAGTGAATTTTTTTTGTTTAATTAAAATTTTCATTTATAGTTTTTGTTTTTATTAAATTTAATTTAAAAATATTGAATTATTTAATTAAATTTTTGTTGAAACTGTATGACAATCAACTGTAATTTTTGTTTGCTGATATCTATAATAACTATATTTATATATCTTTGAATATATTTTTATTTCTCCAAATTATTTGGGTAGAGTTTTAGCCTATTATAGGTAAGTAAAAGCCTATTATCAGCAGTGGTAGTCATGGTAGTGGCGGCACCAGTGACAGTGATAGTAGTGGTGGTAGTGGTGCCAGAAGCGGCAACGGCAACAGCGGCAGCAATAGTGTCGGCGTCGGCAGTGGCAGCAGCAGCTGTAGCGGCAGGGGTGGCAGATGTGGCAGCTGCGGCAGCAATGACGCCGACTATAGTGAAGGCATCGGAAGAAGTGGCAAAATCAGCTGTAGTGGCGATAGTGGAGGCAGAAGAGGTAGCAACGGCAGCGGCGGCGGCGGAGGCAGCAGGGGTAGCAACAGCAGGGGAGGCAGCACCAGCAGCAACAGCAGTGGTAGCAGTGATAGTGGAGGTAGCAGTAGTAGCAGCAACTATAGTGGCAGCAGCAGTAGCGGCAGGGGCAGCAATGAGCAGTAGGGGAGGCAAGGGTGGCAGTGGCAGTGGGAGTAATAGGAATGACAACAAATGCGGAATATACGTATGTATATAGTCAGTATATATGTACGTATAATTCTGTAGTATTTTATGTACATATATACCGAGTATATATGTACTCGGTATATATGTACGCATAATTATGCAATTTATATGTACAAATACTGTAGTAATATATGTACGAGTGAAATGCTAGTATATATGTACATTTTTGCCGCAGTAATATATATTTATCAAAACATAGTTTTTTTAATTTATTTTGATTTGATTTAGTAGTTTAAATTTCTTACAGATGTGGTACCGCATGGTTTCCCATATGAAGCTTATATAAGTGACCATATTTTTTAACTGACATGAAGCACCATGACTTGGATAGTTTTTTCACAATTGAAAGTTGGTGATCGGAGGACCAAAGTGAGAGAAAGTAATGTAAATGCATTGATAAATTATACTTTATGCATAGTCGGTAGATACATTGATTGCTATGATGTAATATAATTTTTGTTATTTTTTTTAGTTATTTAAAATATTGAATTAGAATAAGTTATTCAATGAATTTTTTTTTGTTTAATTTAAAATTTTCATTTATAGTTTCTATTTTTTATTAAATTAATTCAAAAAATATTAAATTAATTAATTAAATTTTAGTTTAAGCTATATGACAATCAACTTTAATTTGTGTTTGTTAATGTCTATAATAACTATTTTTATATATCTGTGAAAATATTTGTATCTCCAAATTTTTTGGGTTGAGTTTTAGCCTATTATAGGTATGTAAAACCCTATTATCAGTAGTAGTAGTAGTAGCAACAGTGGCGGCAGTGACGGCAGCGGCGGCAGTGGCATTAGCGGAAGCGGCAGCGGCTCCAGTGGGGGCAGTGGTAGCAGTGGGAGCTATAGTGGCGGAAACAGTGGCAAGAGTGGCAGCGACATGAGCGACAGCATCGGAGGCAGCGGTAGTGGCTGCAGTAGTGGCTGCTTCAGAAGCAGCGGTGGCAGCGGCAGTAGCAGCGGCTACACCGAAAGCAGCGGCAGTAGTAGTGGCTACACCGAAAGCAGCGGCAGTACCGAAAGTAGAGGCAGCGGCGGCAAAGGTGGCAACGGCAGTAGCAGCAGTAGTGATAGCAGCTATGGTGGTAGTTGCAGTGGTGGAAGTGACAGCTACGACATTCAGTGGCAGCACCGGCAGCGAGGGCATCGGCCAGCGGTGGCAGCCACGGTAGTAGAGGCAGTTGCGGTAGCTACCGCGGTTGCGACAGCAGCAATGGTATTGGTAGTGACAGTGGCATCGGTAGCAATGGAAACATTGGCACCGGGAGTAGCAGCAATAGTACCAAATGAGGTATATACGTACGAAGAAAGTCAGTATATACGAACATATAATACTACATTATTTTATGTACATATATACTGAGTATATTTGTACTTAGTTTATATGTACACATAATATTGCTATTTTTATATACATATACTGCAATAATATATGTACGAGTGAAATTCTAGTACATATTTACATATATAATGCAATATTATATGTATCAAAATATAACTTTTTTTAACATTTGACTGAGTGGTTTAAATTTCTTATAGATATGATACCTCATTGTTCCACATATAAAGCTTCTATAAGTGATGGGATCTTTCACTAGAAATTACGTGCCGTGACTCGGACTTCTTTGTTGCATTAGAAAAATGATGATCGGAGGAGTAGTGGGAGAGAAAGCAACGTCAATGAATGGATATATTATAATTTATGCATTGTCAGTAGATACATTGATGAATAAGATGAAATAAATTGTTATTATTTTTTTGTTTCAATTGTGTAAAGTATTAAATTAGAATAAGATATTAAATGATTTTTTTTGTTTATTATAAATTATGTATAGTTTCAATTTTTATTCAATTTGATATAAAAATATTAAATTATTTTATTAAAAATTTTAAAATAATTTAAATTATGAAATTAATTTTGAAATTAAAATATCTAGGAAAAAAATCTCTTGCTAAATTAGCTAGGGAAATATTAAAATTAGCGATGAATTTTGATCGCTAATTTTATTTAGCTAAGGACTATATCCGTCGCTAAAATTTATTGACAACACTTTAGCTAGGGAATCATTTATCTTTATTTTTGCTTGGCGACGAAAAATCTAATTTATCGTGCTAATTTAGCGAAAGAATTTGTGTTTTTAGCAAGGGATTTTTCCGTCTCTAACTTTTTAGCTAGGGACACTATCCGTCAATATATTTTAGTAAGAAGCACTTTATATAGGGAACCGATCCATCGGTAATCCGTCGCTATATTTCATTTAGCGACGGAAAATGTTAATTTAGCTATGGGAATTGTCCCTAGCTATATGAGATTTTTCTTGTAGTGTAGGTTGTGATCATGAATATTAGATTATGAGATAGTTATTTTATAAGATGATGATATGAACTAGTTATTGTGTTAAGCGTTTTTTAAATGGTTGCAGCATAATTAATGTAAGTTATTTGTATTGCTTTTATTTTCAGCAATGAACTAAATTAATATTTATTTTTCCAAAGAATGTGTGTTTTTTATTATTATGGTTTCTAATTATTTAAAATTAAATATATTGTAGAAATTTTTTAATTAATATGAAAGAAATTTTAAATAAAAAGGTATTTTAGCGATGGATATTAAATTTTAGCGATGGAATATTCCATAGCTAAAATGACTCAAAAAGTGTATAAGAAAATAAATTAGCGATGGAATGCAACAATCCATCGCTATAATAGCGACGAAAAATTGAATTCCATAACTATGTTTAGCGACGGGATTCTTATCTTCCATCGCTATTTAGTGATGGATTGCAAATTTCTATGGCTATTTTAGTGAAGGTTTATTATAAAACATTGCTAAAATAGCTATTGAAATCTAAATCCATTTCTATTTTAGCGACGGAAAATTAAAAATTGACACAAAAATAGTAATGGAAAATTAGGATCCATGGCTACACTTAGCAATGGAAATCCATCTCTTTTTCTGTCTATGTCTACCATTCTATCTAATTATCTACTTGTGTATCTATATGTCTATCTATTTGACTATCTATCTATCTTCCTATCAATCAATCTATCTATCTATATATCTATCTATCTATCTATAAATCTAATTATCAATCTATATATAAATATATCTATTTGTCTATTTATTTATCTATCTTTCTATCTATCTATCTAACTATCTATCTGTCTATCTATCAATCAATCAATCTGTCTATCTATATGTTTAAGTATCTGTCTATATATCTATATACTTATATGTCTATCTATTTTATAACTATCTTTCAATCAATCAATCTATCTATGTGTCAATCTATTTGTCAATCTATCTAACTATATTTCTATGTATCTATCTATCTATCTATTTATATTTCTGCCAATCTTTCTTTGTATTTATTTATCTTTCTATATATCTATCTATCTATATGTTTATTTATCTATCTATCTATCTATCTAATTGTATATCTATTTATCTATCTATCTATCTATTTATGTATCTATCTATCTGTCTGTCTTTCTATCTATGTATCTATATATTTAGCTAATTATCTTTCTATCTATTTATCTGTGTATCTATCTGTCTAAATATCTGTTTATCTATCTACCTACCTATTTATCTCTCTATCTATATATCTATCTATATATCAATCTATCTATTTATCAATCAATCAATCTATCTATCTATCAATTTGTCTATCTATCTATCTATCTGTCTGTCTATCTATCAATTGATCTATCTAATAATCTATCGATCTATTTGTTTCTTTATCGGTCATCTATCTATCTATCTATCTATATTTCTATCTATCATTCAATCAATCAATCAATCAATCTATCTATTAAATTTCTTTATCTATATATATGTCTAACTATATGTCTATCTATCTATCTATCTATTTATATATCTAACTATCTTACTTTCTTTGTATCTATCTATCTATCTATTTATTTACCTTTCTATCTATCTATTTATCTATCTATCTGTCTGTCTATTTATTTGCCTAATAAAATGTCAATATATTTGTCTATATAATTGTTAATCTATCTGTCTATCTATTTGTATACCTACCAGTCTATCAATATGTCTATCTATATGTCAATCAATATCTCTATGAAACTTTATATCAAACTGTCTATAAATTTGTTTATTAATCTTTCTATCAATCTGATTATCAATCTTTCTATCAATCAATCTATCTATCTATCTATTTATCTATCTATATATCTATTAATTTATCTATCAATCTTTATATAAATCTATTTATCAATCTATATATTGGTCTATCTATTGGTTAATCAATCTATCTAACTATTTGTCTATCTATATGTCGGTCTATCTGTTTGTCTATCTAAAAATCAATATATTTATCAATTAATCTATCTATCTAACTATCTTTCAATGTGTATATCTAACTATCTATCAAATGATCTTTTATCTTTCTATTAGTTAATTTATTTCTCAATCTAACTATCTATCAATAAATATGTATGTCTATATTTAATATATCCATCTATCTATCAATATATCTTTCTGTCTATCTATCTGTCTATCTGCATATTTATTTATCTATCTATCTATCTATCTGTATATCTATCTATCTATCTATTTGTCTACCAATCTATCTACCTATTTATCTTACTATCTATTTATTTGTCTATCTATCTATATATCTATTTACCCGTCTATCTATCAGTTTATCTATATGTTTATTTAGATATCTATCTATCTATTTGTATAATAATATGTCAATATATTATTTATATAATTGTTTATCTATCTAGCTATCTGTCTACCTATCAGTCTATCAATATGTCTATTTATATGTCAATAAATCTATCTAACAAACATTCTACAATCTAGTTATAAATTTGTCTATTAATCTTTCTTTCAATTTGACTTTCAATCTTTTTATCAATCTATATATCATTCTGTCTATCTATCTATCTATTTATCTATATATCTATTAATAAATTTATCTATTTATCTATATATATCAATCAATCTATCTATCTATATATCGGTCTATCTATCTATCTATATATCATGTCTATCTATCTATCTATCTATTTATCTGTCTATCTAAAAATCAATAAATCTATCAATTAATCTATCTATCTATCTATCTTTCTTTCTTTCTATATGTCTATCTATATGTCTAGCAATTGATCATTCTATCTTTTTATCTGTTTATGTATATGTCTATCTATTTATTTTCTATCTGTCAATTTATGTTTCTATCTAATTATCTATCAATAAATATGTCTATCTATATTACTATATATCTATCTATCAATAAATATATCTTTCTGCCTAACTATATTTTTATCTATCTATTTATCTATATATATATATATATATATCTATTTATCTATTTTACTACCAATCTATCTACCTATTTATCTACTAATCTATTTATCTATGTAACTATTTGTCTATGAATTTGTCTATCAATCTATCTATCAATTTGTATATCAATCTTTCTATCACTCTCTCTATCAATCTATTTATTAATTTTCATTATGTCTATAAAATTGTCGATATATCTATCAATCTATCTGTCTATCTATCTATCTATTTATCTTTCTATCTATCTATTTGTATATATATATACCTATCTTCTATCTATCTTTCTATCTATCTAACTATCTATCTATATGTGTATCTATCTATCTATCTATATGTCTATCAATCAATCTATCTAACTATATAGGTGTCTTTATAACGATCTTTAAATCAATCAATCTGTCTGTCTATCTATCTAACTATATCTTTATCTATCTATCTATCTATCTATATGTCTATTTCTCTTTCTATCTATGTGACTATCTATCTATATGTCTATCTATCTATTTGTCTATATATATATATATATATATATATATATTTATTTATCTATCTACTTTTCTATCTATCTATCTATCTATATATCTATATATCTAACTTTTTATCTAACTATCTATATATATGTCTATCGATCTGTGTATCTCTTTATCTATCTATTAGTCTATCTACCTATTTAACTATCTAACTATCTAACTATCTAACTATCTAACTATCTATTTGTCTATCTATCTTTTTATAAATCAATCAATCAATCTATCTATATATATTTATCAATCTGTTTATCTATCTGTCTATCTATCAATCTATCAATCTGTCTATTTATCTATCTATCAATCTATCTATCTATCTATCTGACTATCAATCTTTTTATCAATCAATCTATCTATCAGTCTATCAAAGAGTCTATCTATATTTATATCAACTAATTATAAATCTATATAAAAATTAGTCAATCTATCTATCTATCAATTTATATCTCTCTCTATTAATTTTTTTTATCTATCTATCAATATATCTATCATATAATCTATTTATCTTTATTTCTATCAGTCTATTTGTGTGTCTGTCTATATGTCTAATTGTCTACCTATCTATCTATATATCCTTTTGTCTCTCGGACTATATATCTTTCTAAGTGAATTCCTATTCATCTATCTATCTATTTTTCTATTTGTCTTTCTATCAATCTATCTATATATTTATCTATATCTATTTATAAAGTTATCTATCTATCTCTCTATTTGTTTATCTATCTATCTATTTATATATCTTTTAATCAATCTATCTGCCTATATTTTTATCTAACTATATATATATATATATATATATATATATATATATATCTATCTATCTATCTATCTATTTGTCTATCTTTTTTTTATCAATCATTCTATTTATTTGTCTATTTATTTGTCTATCTATTTGTCTGTCAATCTATCTATTTATTTACTTATATGTCTATATATCTATCTACTTGTTTATCTCTCTCTTTCTCTTTATGTCGATAAATTTATTTATCTATCTATCTATCTAATAATCTATCAATATATCTATGTTTCTATTTGTCTATCTATTTATCTACATATCTAGTTGTCTATCTATCTATCTGTCTGTCTATCTCTATTTATCTATCAATTTGTCAATTAATATGCCTTTCAATCGGTGTATTAATCTATCTATTAATTTGTCTATAAATCTATTTATCAATCTGTCTATCAGTATATTCATTAATTTGTTTATCTATCTATCCGCCAATATATATATATATATATATATATATATATATATATATAATATATGTGTTTATCTATATCTATATCTATCTATCTATCATTTTGAATATCAATCTATATATCTATATGCCTATCTATATTCCTAACTAATTATCTGTCTTTCTATCTATATATACGTCTTTCTATCTATTTGTCTAACTCTCTATCTATCTTCATGTCTATATATCTATCTATTTATCTATTTGTCTTTCTATCAACCAATCTATCTATTTGTCTAACTTACTCTCTATTTATCTATCTATCTATCTATTAGTCTATAATCTATCAATTTATCTGGCTATCTATTAGTCTATTAATCTATCAATCTATCTTTCTATCTATATATCTTTAATCTATCTATCTATTTCTCTATTTATAAATCTATCAATAAATGAATCTATACGACTATATTTTTATTTATCTATCTGTCTATCTATCTCTTGATTTATCTATCAATATATTTGTATGTCTATCTATATATATAAAAATCTATCTTTCTGTGTGTGTTTTTATTTTTCTATCTATTTGTCTCTCTATCTGTCTATATATCTATCTATCTATCAATCTATCAATCTATCTATGAATATGTAAATCATTCTATCAATCAATTTGTTTAACAATCTTTTATCTATTGTCTATCCGTCTGTCTGTCTATATATCCATCTTTTTGTTTATCTATCTATCTATATATCTGTCATTATATATATCTATCTTTTTGTATATCTATCTTTCAATAAATTTATGTATCTATTTGTCTATCAATTTATCGATCAATCTATCTATAAAACTGTATATCTATCTATGTATCTATCTAATTGTCAATCTATTTCTGTGTCTATCTTTTTATGTATTTGTTTGTCTGTATGACTACTTTCCTATCTATCTACCTATCTGACTATA